>BMAW01059777.1:36833-56040 GCA_019974015.1 Nephila pilipes | reverse complement strand
GTGTGTGTGTGTGTGTGTGTGTGTGTGTGTGTGTGTGTGTGTGTGTTAGAAGAGGATATAACCTTCTAATCACAACTTCCTGGCCATGCTGAGTATGAGGTTTTCAATGAGTCTTTGAGGCCTAGCAGCCCATTTGTCTTCTACCGACAATCGGAGCATCTGAGTCACTACAGGTGGTAAGTTATGCGCTGCGACACGTCTCCCAAAAAAGCTCCATGCATTTTCCATGGGATTTGGATCCAGAGGCCTTGCCATCCAATATATGCGTTTAATATCCTCACTGTTCATCAGTTCTTCGACAACTACTGTGTCATGAGTTGGCACATTGTTATCCATAAAAATAAATTGCGGAGTCATAGCGCCTGTGAAAAAACGTACATTCAGAAACAATAATTACAATAGTGGGCCCAGCGACTGAACATCCTTCGAAGATGTGAAGGTCGGTACGACAATCAAGTATGATGTCTCCACAAACGAGAACACAACGACTTCCAAACCGGTCTGTTTCGATGATGTTGGAAGATTTATTGCTGATTCTCCGCTCTCTTCAAATGTGCATGCGTCCACAATCGCTACTCAGACTATTAAATCTATCTCATCCGTAAAGAGTACTTGACCCCATTGATTATCTGTACAATTCTGGTGCTCCCGGTACTACAGAAAACGCCTTCTTAGACGTTAAAGGTACAAACCCTTTGGTAGTCTTGCAAATACCACCACTGTGAAACCTCCTGGACACGGTAAAACGTGATATCGGTCGTCCAATCGCCTGTGCCCTGTGTCTACCGATTTCTTCCTCTGGTCTGCCACCTGCTTCTTCTCCACTGTAGGGCAATATACCGGTCGTTCTCTGGCGTGTGTGCTCATGGATGACCACTTCTGAGCAACAGGACAGTTGTTATCGTAGCTTAAAGTTCTGTCTAAAGTCGTTAAGCAATCCAGTATTCAATTCCAAACACCACAGCCACACTTGTCACACTTCGATATTCCTCTACCTTTCCAGTGATTTGATTTAAGATAAAATCATCCGGATGTCTTCTAACAGATTGATTGTTTAACATTTGATAGTGAGGCAGCTACTCGAAGTAGTTTAAACTTATATACGCTGTGCAATCGCTTTCCCAGAAATGCTAAGCTTATACCGCTGGCATGCTTTATCCCGCTCTGACACTGCCACATTACTTTTAGCAGCATATATGCGTATGTGCTACTGTATCTAACTCTAGCCACACCAATATAATTCTGTTGATTGTCTTTTAGTCCACTCTGCATCTTCATTCCGCTGATATGTTAATGTTTCGAATTCGTCCTTAATTTTTCCACACCAATATAAGAGGCATGTTTTTTAAGTAAGTACCGTTTTGAAATTAAAAAAAGACGTGCAAAGATATCGCAATAATTTTATTTTTACATGAAAGCCTGTACCTTAATCTACTTTTCTACATAATTTCCGTGAATATTGAGGCACTTGTCATAACGTGGCAAAAGTTTTTGAATACCCTCCTCATAAAATTCTGCCGCCTGACTTGTTAACCACTGTATCACAAATGTTTTGACTTCGTTATCGTCTTGAAGATGCTGACCGCCCAGGTGTTTCTTCAAGTGCAGGAACAAATGGTAGTCGCTGGGCGCCAGATCAGGGCTGTATGGAGGATGATCTAGAGTTTTCCATTTAAAAGATTTGATGAGATCTTTGGTCCGATTAGCCACATGTGTACGGGCATTGTCATGCAGCAAAACGATACCCTTACTCAACTTGCCACGTCTTTTGTTCTGGATTGCACGACGCAGATTGTTCAATGTCTCACAATAAGACGCTGCATTGATTGTCTCATTACGAGGCAGAAACTCCACTAGCAATACTCCTTTTCTGTCCCAAAAAACTGTGCACATGATTTTCCGGGCAGAAATTGTTTGCTTAAACTTCACTCTTTTGGGTGATGATGAATGTCGCCATTCCATGGATTGTTGTTTCGATTCTGGTGTGACGTATGCCACCCATGTTTCGTCACCAGTAACAATTTGGTCTAAAAATTCTTCACCTTCATTGCGGTACCGCTCAAGGAAAGTCAATGCACTGCCCAAACGTTGGTTTTTGTGCAAATCCGTCAACATTTTTGGAACCCAACGTGAACACAATTTCCGGTAATTCAAGTTCTCGGTCACAATGCGATACAAAACACTACGAGAACATTGAGGAAAGCAGTCGGACAATGATGAAATTGTAAAGCGTCTGTTTTCTCTCACCTTTTCGTCCACTTTCTGCACCAAATCTTCATTAACGACCGAAGGACGCCCACTCCGTTCTTCATCATGCACATTTGTGCGACCATCTTTAAATGCTCTCACCCATTTCCTTACCATTCCATCACTCATAATGTTTTATCCGTAAACTTCACAGATCTCACGATGAATATCGATCGGTTTTACGCCTTTAGCACTAAGAAATCGTATAACAGCCCGTACTTCATAATCAGCGGAACTCACGATTGTCGGAGGCATCTTAAACACTCAGTAAACAACGTATACAATGAAGAATCAGACTGTAATGGCGTCAGTGCATAGACAAGAGATGTAGGTAACCAGCGAGCATGCGCGGAACGCCGACCGGAGCGCTGCGGCGGCGGAATCGCAAAACGGTACTTACTTAAAAAACATGCCTCGTAATTCTAAAAAGTTAAATACTAGTCATTAAGATGTCATTATAAGAAAAAATAACTTTTTTTAACATCTGGAACTTACGTATGCCTATATCATTTCGGTAAATAAACTGGCTGTTTATTCATTCAAAAATCAAAAAAAGCTTACTTAATATATTATATAAATTTTTTAGCTATTAATGTTCATAATGATTTTGTTCAAAGTTAATGTTTCATCACTTCCATAAATGTTAAATACAAAATGTGTGGTAAGCCTTAGTCGTAAAATTTCAGTGAAGAAAAAGCTGTTGAAAAAAAAATACCAATGATTTATTCCTGGAACATAGAAATAAGTATTGAATGAAAATACTTTGAAAACTCGATTCCTAATGTATAAAATTTATAAATGTTAATTTTTTTTAAATTAAATGTAAAATGGTCACACACATTTTAATTGGAAACATATCCAAAATGAACAATTTTGAAATTAAAACAAATTTTACTGAGATGTGTATTTTGCATTTTCCAGCTTTTGTGTAAATAATATGTATTTCTCAGCTTTTATGTTTACAATTTTTTTCTCACCATAGGGAAAAAAATGATCTTCAAAATGATGAAGCATGAAACCCTGAATTAAAGTTTTTAATTTATCGCAAAAGCTTAAAATTGAATTTTTAAATTTAAAAAAGTTACTGTTAATAAACACTAGTATTGCTTCTTTAAAAATTAAGTTGGATCAATGACAGATCCAGAAAAAATTGAATGAAGAAAAGAGAGAATAGGCACAAAATTGGCTGGCACAATTTTTCTCCTTTAAAAAGTTCCTAATACTTAACTGTGTATGTTTATTTCGTTTATTAAAAGAACTTACTTAGTCCTCAATTTAAAAATAAACTATATTTTAACTCAAGAATCAAATTCAAATTGAAAACTAAGACTTGCAATACCACAGACAGATCGGTCCTGATCTTGGACACAAGAAGCAACTTTAAAGTAAATCAACAAAACAAAATTTAAATTTGGTTAATTTTTAAATTTAATTTTTCATTAAATTTGTTTCGCTCAATTTATTTCAGATTTCCTGCTCTAGTATATTATTTTGTCTGTGGTGTATATTACGATGGGAGAGGAGAGTATGTATCCCCATGTCCAGGCCCTGGATCCGCTACTGGCTGGAGTCTCTATGGCGCTAATCTAGCTAAGCTACACCACACATTTTTAAACAATAATCTAGAACGAAAAAAGAAAGAAAAAGATTGAAGAAATTATTTTTTTTTAAAAAAAAATGTGAGATCGAAAGTAAAGGAAAGATCACTAAGGTATCCCGAAGCGCGTCACTCTTGTTTAGCAAACACAGTAATAACTCATGGGAAAGAAAAAGATCACTGGAAATAATCGAGTACCTGATTCCCATATTTTCCTGAAGAAATTAAGCCCCTGAAGGGACTTTCAGTCTTGTCAATTATAATGGTGATTTAAACTCGCAATGTTTTGGGACTTATACCGGTTATACATTAATTATTGTCGGGTTTCCATACCTAATAAATTTTAATTAAAGAATTTAATGAAAAATATTAATACATGTTCGTCATATACAACTTAAAAAGGTTTTTCAAAACACAAAATTAAATAATTTCCGCATGACAGCATTTCGAGGCTAGTAACCCATCGAGATGGAACTCTATTTCCTGCAAGTGTACTTTGCTAAGTAATGCTTCAATTCTAATGGCGTCCCGCTGCGGAAGGCTGAGACATGAAATTTCAAAAAGACGAGAACACAAGAGAAAATCATGGACGTATCGTGGCTTTTCGATGCAAAGTTAGTCACTTTTACGCAAAGTCGCTTCAGGAGTACGTTGCCTTCAGATAATTCTACATGATGTTGGTTAAAGCAGTCTACGGAAAATGTTACCGTACTACCGTCACATCTACACAATGTCTCTTCAGGAATAAGCACAGAAAAGATCCGTGTTCAAAGCATTCTATCCGACGTTTGTTAACCGACGTTGTTTGATGATATGTGAAGAATGTTGTCAATGCCCTCATTGTATGAATTTAAGCACAGAATTGATGATGGGACTCAAAATGTCATACCTCAAATTTTGAAAGACACTAAGAGAGGGGGAGACTTGAGTTCCGTCTCAGGGTGTTACTAATCACGAAAAGCTGCCATGTGGATGTACTCATATTTCTTTAATAACTTTTTGGTGAATGTGATTAAATTTTAGAATTAATTAAAATTAAATTAATTACACTTCGAGTTACCACTTTAAGCGTAATTGTTGTTTAATTATAATCGATATTTTTTAATACCGTTTTAAATCGTAACTTGTAAAAACACTTTTTGCGATGAATTAGGCTAATATGTAATAATGTTTTTCGTCGTGTCCTTTAATCAAAAATTGTGAGGTAAGGAAACATGGACAATAAATATGAACACCCTATACTAAGTTAAAATTGGTTGGTTTGAATCATTTTTGGAAATCAATAGTTGATATTTTTGATTAGTTGCTTGTATATTACAACAGGTGGATTAAATGAAAAAAATTTATACAAATATTCCGCAATGCTATGTAAAGAGACAAAAGTGTTTAATACTATTGTGACGTTAGGCTATTTGTGATTATTTCTTTACTAACCATAGGACATTTTGTTAATTTGAATGACATACAATTACAACTCCTTGCCTACCAAATTCAAAAGTAATCAGGTAAATTAAATAAAGCTTAGAAGTGTAGTGAATTGAATTAGGTTAGTGATATTTAAGCGAAATAGAATCAAAAGAAAGAGAAGGAACATAGAGTATAACGACAGGCTGTTATATATTTGTAGAATGAATTTAATCATCGTATTTAATCGTTTGAATTGAACTGACTCCTAGTTAACGCGCTAAAATACAAATAGGCTGTTATTGAGAAGTGCTAGAATCAGAATGAGGGATTTGGTAAGCTAAGATTTTATAATTAGATTATAAACTAGAATTGATCAAGTTAAGAGAGAACGATCTGACATATTATTTGGTAGTAAACATTTTTTATTTGTTCTTACGTATCTTCAAATGGAGTTTAAAATTATTGACTATTTTATTAGACTGAAATCATGGCAGAATTAAATGATGAAGTTGGCATTTCACAGTATTTAAAATTATAGTTTTACTAAGATTTGCCCATATACCTATATTTTCAAACTGTTATTACATTACTCCTTATTTTTTAATTCTTTGAATTTTTTTTTTTAATTTCTGAGCATTAAAAAAACTATAATTCTCATACTTTTAAGTACTTTTTATTTAAAATATTTTATTCTGTATGGTTAAATAAGTAATGATGCTAAATGAAGAAAACAATCCCCGCACTCATTCTTTGTATCGCTATTTTTAACATTTTTTCGCTTTACTACTTTTTTTTTTTTTTTTTTTTTTTTAAATTTTTGAAAAATTTTAATTTTTTTTTTTTTTTTTTTTTTTGTAAATTGTAGACATAATTTCAGGAAGTATTCAGAAGATCATACTCTTTTTTCAATAATATGGCAACGTGAAAGTATTAAATTTTACCTTTTTAAGCGTTTTTATTAATCAATAATTCAAAGATATTGCATCAGAAAAAACAGTTAAAGAAACTGTAATTGAAAAGCAGCCATTTCAAATCATGTATTGTTTCAAAGAAAAAGGACTATTTTCTTTTCTGATTTACTTTGCTCCAAAAAGAAAAAAAACATTTAGCACCACTAGGAGGCAAGTCTTGACGATACGCAGTTTGGGTTATTCCTGAAGATTAATGCAAAAGAAAAGAAAAATATGTTCACAAAAAAAAAAAAAAATAGAATTTATTTCTATAAATTATCGTTCCTTAAAGGTACCAAAAAAAAAATTCGGCGTTCGAAAAATTGTAAGTCTCAATGCGATAGACAACACTAGGAATTAAAATTAAACATGCAATCCGATAACTTATGTCAATATATCTCTTGATGTCTAATAAAAGTGTTAAAAGCGAAATATATGTATTTTCGGCTGATTAGAAATATTGTTGGCCACGATAGTTGATTCCCAAATGAAAAGAAATAACATTGTGTGGATGTGAAAGGGGATGGGGTGAATAAATAAATTGCAAGATAAAAAATGTGAATAATGACAAAATGAAACAAAATTCCTAGTCCCCCTTTTAAGATGTTTCTATCGGAAATGTGGCTCTATTATGTAATTATGATAAATAGAACTTTTTAGTAATATATATATATATATATATATATATATATAGTTATATATAACATATGGATCAATAAGTCCCGAGACTAACATTAAAAACAACATTTTTTTTGCAAAATTTTTTTTTATTCATAAACATAATCACCTTTTAGGGTGATACAATCGTTCCAACGCTTTTCCAATTTTCAATACCATGTTTATAAAAATTATCTTTCGCTTCAAAATAAGCTTCAGTTTCAGCGATGACCTCCTCATTTGAGCCAAATCTTTTCCTGGAGCATTTTTAAGATCAGCAAAGAGCCAGTAGTCACTGGGGCTAAATCTGTCGAGTATGGGGTAGGGTTGTGATCAAAGCCCAATTCGTTCAATTTTGCCATTGTTTTCATCGACTTGTGGCAGGGTGCGCATTGTCTGCGAAAAGGGATTTTTCTCTGCATGCGGTCGTTTTGGCGATTCTCAAACGCACCAGCAAGTCAATATAATAATCACTGCTGATCGATTTTACCTTTTCGAGGTAGTCAATGAAAATCACGCCATGCGTATCCCAAAAACTGACGCCATGATCAGTTGCCAGCTGACTGCTGCGTTTTTGACGCTTCAACGGCTTTCACCAGCTGTGCCACTCAGATGACTGCCGCTTCGACTTGGAGTGATGTAATCCATGTTTCGTCCATATCACGTAACGACGCAAGAAATCTTTAAGCAGAGAAGAAGATAAACAGCTTGAATCATCGACTGTTATGCTTTTGTTCCATCGAGCAATCGCGGCACCCACTTGGAAAACCTTTTCATGCTCAATTCTTTCATGAAGATAGTAAATACACTTCCATGGATTCAGGCCATCTCAGCAATTTCAATGGAGCCTTCACTCTACGATCTTCACATAATTTTTGTCACTTCACTCACATTTTCCGGTGTAACGACTCACAGGTTCACTCCGGAGCGTTCCGCTTGTGTCGGTAATGACCACGTTTAAATCCTCGGCAACCACCGACAAATCGTTGCTTTGATGGACAAGAGTCCGGGTAACATTTTCAATCCATTGTTTCGCTTGCACGGTGTTTTTACCCATTAAAACAATGTTTTATCGAACACGAAACTCGGTTTTTCCATTTTTAAACAAACTACAAACGATTCTTATCAACCTTGATAACTCAGTTGTCGTATCCACTGATCAAAATTTGACGTTTCAAGCAAAGGTTAGTACTCTAGAAAGACCTGGTTACTGGTTTACGAGCGCCATCTCTGGGTTAGTCTTGGAACTTATTGATCCCTGTGTTATATTATATATATAAAGGTTAAAATTACAAGTTTTAATGACATTACAGAGGGATCTCTAACTTGCTTTTTCCCTTCAATTGACACTTCGGGGACATCTAAGATGCTGTTTGAATGAAAGATTTCTCACTACATTTGAAAATTGGAATAGAATTAGAGTAGTGCAATCAACGAAACTGAAAAAATGCGTATATAAGTAATGAAGCGTTTAATACAGAGATGGTAGTTTAGTGAGTGGCAAATTTAAATAGTTGAGTTTTCTAGATTAGATCTGCATTGAGTCAGGAGCTTTAGGAATAAATCCGGATAGGATCTACTTCAGGAGGTCGAAGTACTCGCACCCTCGTCTACAAATCTTCAAAAACACGAACCCTATTGGTTCGGTAAGATCAAGATTAATTCAAATTTATAACGTTAGATCATATGTGATGAGAACTATTGCTATAGATAGAAGAGGTTAGGGATTAAATATTGAATATTCGTTTATCTGAATAAAATAACTTGTTTGTCATCATTGTATAACTTCTATTTATTTTACTATTGATCAGTGACTTTTCATACTTAGAATGGATGGAGAAGGAAGCAATAACGAGGTGCTACAATGTCGTTTTCACTCGCCAGTCTGATACATAATCTTTCTTATATTTCTTTGTTAAAAGTTACATTATTCAAAATAAACATACTGGTAAGGATATTCAATTAAATAAAAATTTATTTGTTTTTTGGCTCATTGCGTAAACTCGTTATTTGATTTTTGTCTATTTTATGCTGCACTTTAAGGAAAATATTTTCAAGATCTCGCGGTCAGTGATATTAGTTGTACTTGCAGCCATCATTTATTGGTCGAATTCTAAGAGTTGTAACGATTTTCTTCTTGTGTAAGTGATTTCCGTAATAATTAAGAATAGAGTCGAAAAAGTGTAATGTTGATTCATAACGTTAATTCATATGCGAACACGGAGAAAGGGTTGAAATGTGGCTTAACCCACATCCTTGGCGATGAAAATATTTGTTCCTGACAATTTGCCAAAAGTGCCAAACCTCGCTTTTTTGTATAGGTATGACTGCATATTTTTGTTATTAGCTTATCGAGTATGGAAAATAAAGCAGTGAGTATTAAAGCGACGTTACAAACTTAAGTGAATGAGCAGGGACGTTACAAACGAATGACATTTTTTTTGAAAATGTACTTCATTATTACGCCGGGAAATTCGCTTTTATTTTCAATATACCTGATTATCTGCAAGATTTTATGCGGTTCAATTATGAACATCCTAAGTTCCCTTTGAAAATTTTGTGCAATTATGCAAGAACTAAATCTAGCTGCATCTTCTAGGGGTTTTTCCATTCAATGTAGTTTTCTTTCTGAACAATCGAAAGGAGAGACAACAGACTTTATTATTGAGATTACAGCTCATGTAAGAAAAATAGACTGCTTGAGAGATTCAGTTGAGCTTCGAATATGAGATGTTACAATTCTGTGTGAATTTGAGTCGCTGACTTTCATATTGAGAAGCCGAGTATAAATGTTGATTTACACATGGTTTTAGAAGATAAATGTACATATCATTTCTCTCCTTGATTTATATTTAGTATAAAGGATGTTTTGAAATTCATGGAAAAAAATTAAGGGGTGAAAAGGAAAAAACATCTAAAAAAGCGAATTTCAAACTACGATGCATTGGTGGAGAGGAATAGGTGAACCGCTAGACGGCGCTTTAATGGAAAGTATAAAGCGCGAGTTTTCCTATGCATCATCTTTTCTACCGCGAATTTCTGGAAGCATGGTAAGCCCAAGCTATTCCATTACAGAGCCGCTTGCTCTCCGCCTGTGCATTGTGGGTTGAAAATCGCGTGTTTAAATGTTTTCTATCACCCCTTAAATTTTTGCCCATTAGTTTCGAAACATTCTGTATTTATTCAGACCACCTTTATTAGAGAGGGTTACTTTTCTTATTTCACTCAAGTTAGAACAGTAAACATGTTCGATGCAAAAAAGGATGATTAAGCATTCAGACTGATGTTTGTGGGAGTAGAAATTTATTAAAATAAATTCATGGGCTCTAAAATTTTTTCGACAATCATTTCTTTTTTTTTTTTTTTTTTTTTGTAAATTACAACATATTTTTTATCTGGCTTATAAATCTCTCCATATGTTGAAATTAATCAACGAAAAAACACTTGTTATATTTATTCACTGCAAATAAGTATAGTGTAAGAATTATAACTGAATCTTATCTAGAATATTATTCTTTGAAAGAATCCTTGAATTTGAAAATTATTATTATTATTATCCTTAAAAAGATTAAGATCGTACATTAATATAGGAGAATTATTCTAGCTAAGTTTTCATACCTTTTATTCAACTTTCAGAACCGTAAATAATTGGTAATATCAGTTAGTTTCTTGAATATGAATTTTGAAGAAAATTAATATTTAATTATTTTTCCTCATATTACATTATATTCACATCTTCATATCCAAACTACAATGTTTTTATTTTTAACTGTTTTGGTAAAAAAAGTGTTAAATTATCTTAGAAAACTAATCTAATGGAATAAATTGATCATGGGAAAGTTTTGGGCATTGAAAAAATACTTGATTATTATGATTTCAAAGTTAAAAACAACTAATGGTATAGAAATTTCAAACGGTCATTAAAAAGTTCAATTTTGTTACACGTTCCGGTGCATATTATTAAATATATTTATACTCAAAGAAGTAATCTTTTTTTTTTCCAAATTATAAATATTGTATAATACGTGTTAAATACGTTTTAAGCTCAAATTCATCTACCTTTTTACTCAAATACTGAATTCTTTTACTGAAATAACAAACATTAGCTGAATATTAGACAAATAATCAGAAAATACTGTCGACTAGCAATAATGATCAAACAGGAAGTTAAATGCATTTGAAAAATCTATTTACAAACATTCCAGAACTGAAAATATACTGATTTTTTTTCCTTAAAAATAGCGTTAAGAAAAATTTACGTGAATTAATATACATTATTTTGAATCATGCATTTTTATTCATAGTCTCTCTTTGTCTTGAATTGAATTTCACTGAAAATCGAAAAAAAATGAATAAAATTCCAAAAGAATTAATTTAAATGTAAGTCTTAAGTCCTTAGAGATGCTAAATAAACTGAACTATGCAAATATTTGGATTACAATGAGTGATATTTTTGCTTAAAAAATGCGTTTTTATACGTAAATAAACATTTACATTTAGAATCTCATAACTGTTTGCCAAAAACTGAATTGCAAACGTTTCTTATTTTTATACAACGAAAGAATAAACCAAGTGCAATGAATTTAAATATGTTTCTTATTTGTAGTTATATGAAAGAACCAACGTGAGAAAAGAAATTGACGAAAGATGTGTGTTTATTTATGAAGCGCAAAGGAATTGAGAATATAATAGATATGAATATCACACATGGAAAGTTTATAGATAGCAGCTATACTTAAAATTCAATTCCCTACTTGAAATAAATTGAATAGCCTTTTATTCTCAAGTCACGTCATTTTTAATTAATTGAAGTTATCATGGATGTTATAAGTACAAATTATGACTATCCCTATTGAGTTTGTTTCATTTTATTTAAATATGTCGTAATGCTTATTTGAATTCAAACTGCATAACAATGCTAATATTATGGAATTAGCTTTCAAAACATTTACACTTATATGCAATGTTTTTCTTTGGCGAATATTTAGAAAAAATGATTAGATTTGTAAGATTACCAAATCTTTTATGATGAATATTTCACCAAATTATGGTAGAATTGACTTTAGAGGCCAAAACATTTTTAAAGTTGCTTTTTGAATTTTATATGTGTTTGTTACCGTAATGTTTGAGCATTTCATCAGAAATAATTACTCTAGTGGCAGTCATTCACTAAAAAAAGTAACTCACAGATTTACGATAAAAAGCTGTTATGGATTATAATTATAATAGCAGAGTAACTAAATAAATAAATATATTTAAAAATACAATTGTGAAATAGGAAGCTCATTTGCATTATGAAAGACAATGTATAATAATTACGAGTTTTATTACAATTTATTACATTTTATAAATATATTAGAATTATTAATTTAGTTTTATTTGCGTCTATGTGGAATATAATTTAAATTTTATATAAAATGGTCCCATTACATCCATGCATACAATAATAAGAATTGAATTTGTCTAATTAGTGTCTCCTTTTTTTTTCCAGATTTGTCTTATTAACGTAACTTACTAACGTTATAAATATTATGTAACTAAGTAATAATGGTAACTAATAAAAATTATGTTATTAAAATTATATATAACAAAGATGTACCAAAGGCTAATGATTTCATAATTTTATATGTTGATAAAATAATGAGATAATATTTTGTTACTGCCTTAAAGTGTCTGTTGACTCCTAAATCTTTAAGAAAATTCAGTCTTTCGAAAAAAGTATTTCCTAAATACTTTGAAATAAATCCCTTGAAAGTATTCGAATTATTAATAATTATGTTACATGCTTTCTTCTGATCATCTTCAACATTTGTGTACGGAGAAACCTTTAAAGCTCATTTCTTCAAAATATGATTTTTCATGACTTAATGCAAGATATTTTAAGAAATATATTACATGAAAATTCTACTATTAAATTGCCATATTATTTTGCATAAATTATATATATATATATATAATGTAGTAACGTACATATTGCACTTTTGGCCATTAACAATGATACATCATGAAGAAAAGCAATTATCAGTATCTTATGTATTGTACATGCACAGTATAATGGGCCAAAAATTATGAAAAAATTAACCGGCACCTTGGAAACGGACTCGGAACAAAGAGCAGTCGCCTGGAGCAACAACTATTGCTTTAATCTAGTTGGGCTTCGAGTCAAACTGAGATACTATGACAATTACAGGTCAAGTCCCTCGGCAAACATGACCTGATGCTCTCAATGGTTAACTTATATGGAGAACGTCCATGTCATATTAGCAATTGAAGACTCTCCGTTCAACTGTCGCACAACTCAAGAAACATCAGTAAAATACAAAAAACAAGATAGTTTACATTATCTTGTTAAAAAACAGATAATGTTATATAATATAAAAACAGATAATGCTATTTTTACTTGTTAAAAAAAGTAAAAGTAGCATCACTGAGGCCTCGAAGATAGGATACAATCACGGACTTTAAGACATATAACAGCGGCTGCCCGAAGAACTAATAACATTTTACCGTGATATTTAGTCGATGATACCAAATACCTTCAGTGCAGCTACTGATTACGTATGACAATGACGAATACAAATAAGAGTGAGCAATTAAGGTTAGTGGCGCAAGAGTAAGTCTGGATAAGCGTCGCATCAAACATTTGTTGGAAGTATAAGAAGACGTTTTTTAATTTACATTAAGATGAAATGATAAATAAAATACGAAATGGAAGATAAGGAAAACAATGTACAATGGATATCAGAATCTTAAATATGACATAAAAAGTTAATTTTGGATGCAAACAAGTTACAGTGAGAGTTGAATGCAAACTGGAAGCGTTCTTTTTTATCCTTGGTGCTTCCACAAAAGAATACGACCATCATTATCATGCACACGGATCGAGGATTCAACTGAAGAGGCGACGTGAGTCTTTCATGTTTCCACGAACGTCTATCACCCTTTAATGAGATATGTCGTTAGGTGTATTGGATAGAATCAGTCAATAAAGATCAGTTCCAAAACTATTAAATCAGTTTATTCATACTTGAAGAATCTATATCAAAACACAAATTAGTAATATGAGTGGTTAACTACTGCCAAATAATATAATAAGGAATTCTGCTTATCTGGATAACGCTAAAGAGACGATTCCAGATCACATGATCTGATTCAAGTAGATTTATAGTGACCGGATCCTAGTCAAATAGACTAGGATCCGTATATCGCTAGTAGTAGTAGCAGTTAGTATATCGCCTCATAGTTGCTTGAGCCAATATTGTGTTCCTATGAATCAATTAAACTCCACTACCCTTTTATACAGTAAAGTAATTTATATATGTCATGGTTTTGACACAATGCAAGATTCTCATAACAAATATCATAGTAAAGTATCCCCAGAGATTAGTTGAGAAATGCGCATGAGAATCCATTACAAACATACCACTACACGCAATTCTTGTCACTGAGTCAAGTCAAGAGATGAAGCAGTGATAATCGCCATTATGACCATCCGTGCTGTTGCAGACATTATTGCAATTCTCGTGTGGATACTTCTGGTCCTGCAAATAAGGCAAGTTCTGGACATGGTGTTTGAGCGATCTCTGAAGGTCATGCAGACAACATGTCATTTCATCATGTGTTCATTTGGGTTTTATTGACCTTGAGCCATTGCAATTTTACATGACGTTCCGTTTGGCGCTCCTATTTGAATCATAAATTCCATATTCGCTTGACAGTCCTGGAATCACAACTAATGTGAGCAGAAATGGCGTGGTTCGGTAAACTGCAATCGTAGATCCTACTTCGGTTAAATTCAGAAACGTGTTGGTAAAAGTTTTTCTTTTTTACTCAAAGCGTAAGACGAGCTTTTTACAAATAGCTAAAGTTCGAATGCGATTTCTGAATGAAATTCCCGATGTGTAATCTTTCTTTTTATACAGACTGTAAATGGAATTATTCCTACCAGTGTTGTTCGAATGTGCTGAAATGGTCGAGATTTGTATATTCCAACATGTTGTACCTTTCACCAAATTTGACATTCTCTAGGAGTACCCTTCATAGTGTAGCAATTTAAAGAACTAGGTTTAGCTATAATTGTTCCAGACTTTTAAAGAACTTCTGAACTTATTGTTAAATTAAATGATAGTGAGAAATGAAATGAAAAGTAGAATTTTTTTTCACTACAATTCAAATATTTTCAAAATATAACCTAATGCTTGAAAAGAAAAGAAAATATTTAGATTTATATAATTTGCATTATACTTTGGCTCTTCTAAGAAAACATATTTACGCCTTAAAGGTTAAACCTAGAAAAACAAAAAAGAAGGAATCGAATCGTATTATTCCAAGAAAAATGAGTTACATTCGAACACATAAATCAAATATAATTTTAAAAAGGAAAACTATAGTTTATTTTCAAATGACTTTCCTGTTTCCAGTTAAGAAAAGACCTACTTTTGTGTCAGTCGATTGAATTTGACAAATGTTATTCCTTCTCTTCAAATTCTTCTTCTTTTTTAAAAGGATTGACTTCGAAATCTTAGATTGAAGAAATTCTTTAAACTGATTCACAGCTCAAAAAATAATTTCAAAAAAGAGATAAAAGTTCTAAAATGTATCAAAGTAAAAATTGTGTTAGTTTAAAATAAATTTATTTGCTCAGATAAAGAACTATTTTCACGTATTTTTGAAAAATGATTTTTTTTTCTAATTTCTACTTTTGTCTTCATTTAATTTCTACTTTTGGCTTCATTTAATTTCTACTTTTGGCTTCATTTAATTTCTACTTGCTAATTTCATACATGTTTTTAAGAAAATTTCATTAAAACAAGGTAAGATTTTACATTATTATGGGTTAAAATATGTGGAATAGTATTATAGATTTATTACATTGAGTCATGCTAAAATAAACAATAAAATCCAAAACATAATGGTCATTTATCCCAAATAAATAATAAATGCCGTTTATTATTTACACGTTCGAAACATTAATTGCCAAAAACGATAAACTACGTTGTTAACTCTAATAATTACACAATCTACAAGGGAATAGAATAAATATAACAACAGTAATAATAATATATGTTTAAATTTAATATGCTATCAAAAAAGAATTCCACTGTCATACCCTATCACCCAAAAATCAAAACTTTTTCGAGTCAAAGTAAAGAAGTGACAAAATGTTACAATATGTTAATCAATTTTGCTTGATTTTGATTTTGCTTGATTTTTCTGTTTTATTGTCGAGTCGTATCTTTCCTGATACTCTATATTTTATTTAAAACTCAAAGATCGTTAAATTATTTTTTAACTATATTCCAAATCACTTTTTAAACGTTTTACCCTCACTCTAATCTTATACGAATACTCGTTTACTTTTCGTGTTTTTTACGTTATAAAGGTTTGAGATGTGAAACATATAAATTCAGAATTCCCCATCACAATGAATTTTGTATTCGCTTAAGCTTATTTGTAGTTGTGTAATGAACATTTGTTGTATGGTAAGAAATTTCTGACGTCAGTAAATAATAAATTAATTATAAGCAAATGGTACTATTAATTAAAGATTTTTAAATTGAGCAAAAGCCCAGAAGGGTTAGGTAATCAATACGAAATAAACTAAAAACTCAGTCTGCATTTCTCAAATAATTATATAAAATAGTGACTAAAAAACTAACGAGTAGGCAAACCACTTTGGAATGATCATTTGCGTCATCAACAAAAAGAACAGAACATTTTCTATGTATTGTGAGAATGTATTTTCATTATATTTCATTCAAATGTATAATTTTAAAATATAAAAATTAATTATAGCTCAAACAATTTTTTTTTTGTTATTATAACCCCCTTTAGTGAAAACTATTCAGTTATAGTAGAAACTAAGTACATATTTGAGATTGTATATTGAATGCTTATTTTAATAAGTTTTTCATAATTTCATTTCAATGACTTCCATGGTGCGGAAGCAATTGCCAATGTAAATAAAAATTCGAGAGAAAGGAGGAGATAATAGTTATTTTACAGTTTAAGACGAGAATAATTTTTGTAAAAAGTAATTTTTGTTTGTGTGTTATCAGAATCACAAAAATCAAGATTTGGGGCTTTAATAATGGAAAAATCCAGAACTAATAAAAGTGTGAAAATATCTAATGTTACTGTGTCAATAAGGATATCTTTATGTTCCTTCAGAGAACAAATGTGAGTTACTTCCTTTAAAAAGACCTCCTCCTAGGCCTCTGATATAGAGCTAGGTTAAATATCTTGTAATACAAAGGCCTACCAAGATACTGCAAGAACTGGGATACCGCACTCGTCTCGTAGCAAGGCGAGTTTTTGCCATGTTGAGAAAATATTGCTAAAAAATCTGGAGCTATCGATTGGACACAAATCTCGATAACTTAGGATCAGTTCCCACGTTCCCATGAACTCACTCTACTACAAGTATTGGTTTTTGGCAATTTAAAGGTCATGCTGTCTCTCTATCGCGTGAAGAAATTCGGGATATACAATCAGAGATATTACAAGCTGTTATGAAAAGTATACTGAAAATAACCCGTCTTTGCAAACTCAAAAATGGGGCTCACCTAAGAGATATTGTTCTGCACACTTAATTCAAAAAATTGTCCAAATAATGTAATGTATAGAAAAACAAATATAGTCTATTATCAAACAAGTAAACATTATATTAATTTAAATCTATAAAGTGACTTTTGTTCTGTACTGAATCGAAGTACATCTAAGCTAATGATTGGTATGATAGCCTAATGGTCATGGTCACGAAGTTGTAAAAGGCGTTGTTTCCGTAGAGTCGTGAGTTAGAATCCTGATGCCGCTCAAGAATCACTGCGTAGCGGGCTGATACAGGATCAATCTGTTGGGACCATGAGTCCTCCCGTCGACATGTTATGGAAGTTTAGAGAGTGAAGTACAAATTCAGGTGTTGTCCTCATTACTTTACTCTTTCGAAATAACGAGGTCCGTCATCAATATCCCTCGTATAGCTCCCACAAGTGTGATATTAATAAATAATCGAATCAAATCTAGTCTAATGGAAGACTGTAAGCGATATACATCTGGTTTGTGTTCGTTGGATGTATGTTTTCCTGTTGCCCATTTCTACCCATAAACGCAAGTCCACTAACCACAGCAAATGCACATCGTATTTTTGAACCGTGGTCAGATGACAAGGTCGACACTTGAGCCATTACTTCACTCTGAATAACTAAGTTTTAGTTTTGACATCTATTTATGTGTTGATTAGTAAGAGCCAATACTATTTTAAATTATTGTTCTACTCCTTCAGATGCTCAAACATCTGTGGTTCTATATAAATGTGAATTTTGCTTTCATTTGAAATATTGAAAGGTGATTACCAAGTTTGTTTATTAGATAAGAAATTGAACAAATAGATAATAGAAGAAAAGCGATAAGTAGATGAATTTTACATATCTATATTATCTTCAATTTCCTTTTTCCTCATAAACTAAAATACAATAAATATCTAATAATAGTCACGAAGTCAGTGGAATCGTATAGTTATACGGCTTATTATTTTAGAAAAATTGTGTTTGTATAACTTGATGCAATAATCAAAGAAATAATGGAGATCGTAATTATCTAATGTTAACAATACTATATACACATGCATTTTCAAAAGCACGTTATAAAACGAATCCCCCTAGAATCAAGAACCAAATTTCTTCTAGACGACTTAACAAGTTGTAAAAAACATTGATAATAAAAAATTTTAAAATGTTAATTTTTAGATATTTCCGACATGACATTATAGCAATTGTGTGAATACAATAAATGTTGATATTATCTGTAAATGTTCTTTTAAAAGTAACATCAAGGATTACTCATAATAATGAGTACACAAATCAGGGGTGGCCAAACCGTGGCGCATTGGATGATTACAAAGGGCACTTCATTTAACTCTGAGTGAGCCCTCAGTGAGTTGAGTTTTGAATCAGAGTTTTAGCGAGAGAGGTTAGTGTTTGTGTTGTTATTTATTATTATTTGGTGTGTTACGATGGACATAACTGTGATCTATTTGAGGTTTGGTTTTTTTCAGCATTTTTTAGAATTTTGTATTTTTCTATACGTTTTATTTTTAAATTCCATTAATCCATTATTCAATTAAAGTGGAAAATAAAATGACCAAAAGAAGCTCAGAAAGGAGTAATAGGTGGAAAAATGAGTTATTATTTGTAACAAATTCAACAGAAAACTGTTTTGCATTATTTGTGAAACTATTTTTCCTCAACAAACATGACACAAAAAAAAACGTCTTATGTGAAGAAAGAAAATTATTAGTTCTTGGGTCTGATTGCACAAATAATATGTGATTAAGAAAAAAAAAAAAAAA
>BMAW01059777.1:0-21940 GCA_019974015.1 Nephila pilipes | reverse complement strand
GGAGAGGAGGTTCTCGTCACTTGACCAAGGCTCAAAATTGCGAGATCCGTCACCAATAGGTCTCTCGTGATGCTTTTCTGTACGACATTAACAAAACTCATAATCACATATGTTAAAAATTATCACTTGAATGATATAGATTTCTTTTTGGATAAGGAACAAACTACATTTCACATTTTGAAAATTCTAATTTCTATAGCAGATGATTTCCTGAAAAGGAATTGAAAAAATATACATTGTTTGAGAACTATATGAGAGATAACAACGAAGAGCATGGTAATTTTGAGCTACGAACAAGTACGAGAACGATACATGACTTGGACCTTAGTCCCTTAACTTTCTCTCCATTCTAAGCCATGACTTTGAGGTGAAAGTAAATTTAAAATGTTGTAATATACATTATTTCTCTCAACAATCTTTTGCGAAAGCACGAATTGAACTCACTCAGTGACTTGAACGTCGGAAGTCGCGAACTTCCTTTCACGGATTTTAGTTTAAAATATAGCATTATTGTACAAATTAAGACCATGGGACTTATTAATTAAAAATATAGCAAAGATTATTCAATTTAGTCTAATTAGAAATTTTAATATGCTTCAGAAATTATTTAAATTATTCCAATTGTTTTAGAGTCTAATTTTCCTAAGTCTCTTACAATTTTGTTTCATGGCAACTTTTACAAGTAATATTTGCAAATGAATCCGTGAAGACGTAATACTCTCAAGGAAACCTTAATTAATCTAAAGGTTGTAATAATCCCTTTCGTAGCAAACTCGTAGGACTCTTTGAAAAAGGATTAGTATTTTTAGAAATGGACAGCAATTCTTGGCGGATATTAGAAGGAAAAGAATTATGGCAACCCATACATGACTCATTATATCTGTATGCCGGAAGTAAAGGGCACTTCGTCCGTTTTTGAAATTTTACGGGAGTGCTACTGGAGATTACTACTTCTACAGCAGTATTTATTAATTAAGTAGTACTGCAGTATTTGCTCTCTCTCTCTCTCTCTCTCTCTCTCATACACACAAACACATTTAATTAACGCTCAACGCGTCTACAATCTAGCTCTGAAAATGCATCTTAAAAATTTGAAATCGGCTTAACTAATTTCATTTTAAAATTTTCGAACTTTTTTTGTAAGTTCTCGAAAATGTGGAATTATTCAAAATGCATATTAATTAACGTAAAGTAAGCGTAATTCCGAGTCCCAGACTTCACATGAGGAATCACTATCAAGAAAGGAAAATACCTTCATCAAAATTCCTAATGTACCTTATTTTCACTAGCAAAACCTTCTAAAGTACAAAACGTTGCCAATGTTAGCAGCAAAAATAGTAAAAGCAGATGATTCTGCCTGAAAAATCACTTATCAAATTAAATATTAAAATAGGAGCAAAACGATAAATTATTAAAGTAGACAATAATATTCTTTCGGGAAAAATTGAAAGCAGATGATAAAATATTACATTAAATATATCTTAAGCAAATGAAGAGCAATTATTATAATCATAATGTATTATAATGCCAATATTTGAACATTTATTTATGCCCACATATGTAACAATTCATCCTTTATTTTATACCCACGCAGTTTTGTTGACACCCCCATTTCCTGAAAATAACGTTATGTTAACGCATGCTATTAAATCTTTTACCGCCTTGCTTGGGTCCGAGTGAATATAATTCAAGAGTCAGATGGCCCGAGTCGGCCGATGCCTGTTCAATTTAGAAGATTCTCCTAAAAGGTAAATCAGCTATCGTTGTAGGTTATCCACGTCAGCTGTGATTATTCGCTATTAATCATAATCCTCCACCCAAAATTCTCAACTTCTCACTTTCGATCTCTTTATTAAATTTCCCTTCTCTTGTATATTTATACGAGGATCGTTCTTTAAGTCCTTAGAAATTCTCAGAGATAGTACACTCGTAGCATCGAAAATGGAGTGTTTTAGCAAGTATCAAGACTCACTAGACAACTGTCTAAATCGCTGTTAATCGTATTGGTAATCATGATGCCACTCGCCCCTCAAAAATTTTTCGTCATAAATTTTCCAGCCGATGAGACGATATTCACCTCTTTTCGGAAAAGATTCACTGAAAGCAATCCAACGTTCTGATTTTTTCTTGATTTCCGTTGCATAATGATGAATCCAAGTATCACCGATGGTGATAGCTCCAAGCAAAATGACGTTGGCAACTCGACGCGGCAGAAATAAAAATTTAATACGGCAGCATATTACTGCCATATCAAAATTAACTTATGACTCAAATTTACTACGGCTCCTTTTAACAGATGGCAACATCCGATGGTAACAACAATTTACCTTAAGGATTCCACCTGTCTTCAAATTCAAGTACTTTTTGAACCGCCTCGTACGTTTCTTCTATTCAATTCATTGCGATTCCATTTCATTTGGCTGGGTAGATATTTTATTTTATGTTAATCGTTTTATAAAATTTCCCGAAGGATAGTACAAAGAAAATCGGGGATAGGGATAGCCGAACGTTCCCAACATTACTGATTACAACTTTAAAAAATTGACATTATGCATTTTATCGCTCGCATACAGGCATAAATATGTAACTCAGATCCATTTTATTAAAATCAGTGAAAATAATAAATCGTTGAATTCTTGTAATAAATTATTTAAAAAAATTCCGTACTAAATTATTTGAAAATGAGTTAAACCTATATGATTTAGCTCGATAATAAGTAAAAAATAGCATGGGAAAGTACAACTTTTTTCGAAAAAAAAATCCAACACACCCAACCAATATTGTAAAATTATAAAATATTTTTCATTTTACTAAGAATCGATTAAGCGATTAACTACCCATTATTCATTCATTCTACAATCAATATCTGATAATATAGTTTGAAAACTGATTAGAAAGTGGTTTAAGAAAGAAACTGATCATTAAAATGATAAATGCAGAAATTAAACTCGATTTTTATCTATTCATAATTCGTTCTGTCGTTATCTTCTGGGCGCATACATGCAAGCTTAAAAGTCTCAAATTTATCATGATATTTTTTCTTACAAAAGAGCAGGGCTTAATGATATGCCATGGTTATTAGTCATTCAGTAACATCAATCGATAAAATCATTCCATGTGCTTTAAACTTAAAATAACAATCGGAAAGTATGCCAAACTATTTATCAGATTATGAAACATTAAGATTATAATCTAAAGCATACTCATAAGCAAGGCAGAAGATAGCTTTTCAATTTATTTTTCTTGTCCTGTAAGTTTATTCTTTCATCGGTTTTTAAAAGTATATAAACGTAAAATACAATAAAAAGATTTAAAATTTTTAACATTAACAAAGTTATTGCTTCCTTTCTTCTGGTTTGATATTGTCGGTAAATCGGTTATAATCCTATTCATTTGGAAGATAAAATTATATTAGTTAAAACATGATCAAGTTAGCTTCAGGTACTATCTGTTATTAGAAATGCTTATCAAGCGCGAGTTTCATTCAATCATGTATTTGGCTGGTTCAGACAGCACATGTTTTTGCCAACAGATTGCAATGCTAAGCTAGATTGGTGATATCATTGCGTCCTGGTATTTGTTAAATGGCGCAAAAGAAATTCTTACACACATTCAAAGGTTTGTTCTGATTGCTTCTTCATCGAGATATTATCGTCGAAAAGGCGGGTTCCTCGTTACAGATTGGAAAACCAAGCAGCAATAAAAACAATGGATTCATTCAGATTAATCTTCTCCAAAGCAGGCGAAGACGATTTCAATGACCAAAATATTTATAGCACCCCTTTTTTGGGACATGAAGTGTATTATACTCATGAACTTCTTGGATAAAAGAAAAGAATTAATGGACAATATTACTGGACTGATACTACAAGGATGAACGTCGTAAAACCTCCGCAAAGAAGAACTGATATGCACACTGTGTAATGGGTGAGATGGTAGAGATGACATTCGGAAACGATACAAAATGACTGACTGATACATTCGAAGTAATAATGTTCGATCTGCTTCCCATGAGGTGTTTGATAAAACCTTCAAAATATATATATTAAGGGATTTCTCCCACTTCTTTCACAGAAGTAAGATGTGTGTGGAAGAAAAATATGAATGGGGCAACCTTTAAATAGTTATAGTGATTTATAAACTCTGCATACAATTGATATCCTGCATCTGTTATTTCTAAGTGATTCGGAAATAAAACTGAAAAAATTGAATAAAGTTTGCATAGTTTTTCAATTATAAAATTTTCAAAGGGTTTTATACACATGGCTATAAATCTTTTCATGTGAGTGTATAATAAAAGCAGTCCAAACAGGAGGATAACGAAAAATGACGCTTTATTTACAATGTTCAGGAAATGAGGTAGCACAGGTAGAAGGACTCGTACAGTTTAACAGCACAATCAAAAATAAAACCACCACATGTACTGATTCACGATACAAAACAGAACTTCTAATAACAGTAGTAGTACTTTCAATAACGCTTAGTTTCCCTGTTTACTAGTTTTCGCCGCGGACAAATCTCCGATACTCTATACTTCAAATTCAGACACCGACACATTCCTGCATACTTGCTCAGACTCCATGTATTTATAGCTGCCAAACCAGGTATGACATCACAAGGAAAATACCGGACTTTTTATCCTAAAAGAGATATCGGAAAAATTCAAGTATTTTCGAAAACCTTCAATTTGTGGTCAAAGTTGACAAATTCGTTCCCAAGGTGGCAATTGCTTAACTCTTCTTCGGTATCCAATAAAATCTCTGTAAATGTCTCTTGTCACTTATAAGAGTAACATTACATTGTTGCATCATTGCAGTTTCGCAACATTAAGTTACTTTAAGAAAATGCAAATGTGTGTGTAAGTGCGTGATGAATCTTAACTGCCCTGAATTTTGTTAAATAAACCAAATCGAAATTTGAAAAACCAAATTATTCATTTCTACTTAGATTGGTTTTTTAAATAAAAAATTACCATCCCCAAAATCAGTATCTAGAAACTATGCATTTAAAGAGGTGCAATTTCTCAATGCTTTACTATAATTAAAATTAATAAATACACTTTTAAATATTTTTCTTAAATAATGGAAGCATCTAACTAATACTTTTTAATAGTAGATTTAAATTTTCTTCATTTATGAAGATATTCATCAGTGGAAATGAAATATTTCGTTTTTAAATTGCTGGAGAGGCAGCTGCTACTGCTCTACAACCCTTAAGGTTTTCCTATCCTTATGCGGTATATGATTCTTAATATTAAACAATGATGAAAGAGAAATATTTTCATAAATATCGGGGAAAAAAACTTTAAAAAATTAATAGAAAATTCCATTTAAAAAATTTCTTTAAGAAATTAACCAAATTTCGTATAAATATTGGAAGGGCAGAATTACCTTGATGATTAATTTTAAAAAAACATTCTGCATAATACGCGATTTATCTTGTAGAAGGAAAACTAACGAAAACATTTTCTAAAATAAGGCTAAATTTCCATATTCTTAAGAATTCACAACCCAAAATAAAACAAGTGGGAATATTTTTGTACATACCTGTATTAAAAATAAATTTCAAATGAAATTGCACTACAATGTTCTATCTATAAAACCGATATTTTACCTATGACTACGGAATACATTTATGAAATAGGAATACAGGCGAAATAGGTGACAAAGAGTTTTACCATTAAGAGTTTAATGAATGCTAGGAAGCCATCTGTACTATTAACGCAAAGGGATCTTGCAATTAGATGTTGCAACTCCAGATTTAATTACAATGACACTGGAACTGCATTTAATCCTTGTTAAAATTCGAAGTTACGTTCTGTAGAAGAGATTGTTTACATAACGGGTAAGTAAAGGTTTCACGCGTAAATCGGTACGATTGTTGAAACACATGTTCTCGTCGTGAGCACACAAAATGGATTCAAGTTTAAATTGCAGTTGTTCTAATTATCGGAAGGAAAATAATCAAAATTGTTAATTTTAGTTATAACCTGAAGAGAATTCATAATAATTTGCGCAATAAAATTGCCACTAATTGTGAAAAGTAATAAAATTGGAAGTGGAAAAACTTGTTTTATTAACCTCAAATCAATATTATCTGCTTGAAGTATTTTTATTACCTTACAGTATTGTTACTCATTCTTCGGAAGCTGACGAAAGGATATTGAAGTTTATAATTGCTTTACGTCTTAAAGATTGTTCCAACATCAACACAGCATGCAAATGTGTTTAGTTTTCAATACGATAATTATTCATTTTATGTTAAAACGAAATAATTCTAAGCTCATATTTTGTATTAAATGTTGGATTAGAATATATTGTTTAAATATCTGCATTTTTTGGTTCTTGTTGTTGAATTTGAAAACGAAAGTGAATTCTGTGTTCTTGTTATTTAAAGCAAAAATTAACTGCTTATTTTGTTCTGAATTAGAATTTTATTTTCAATTAACTTCCTTTTGAAGTGGTAGTTAAGATTTGAATTTTCCTTTAGAATTAATAGTTGAGGAAAGTGAGTTTTTGTTTGTTATAAAGAGGAATCGTTTGATTGTTTATTGAGTAGTATTGTAAGATTTATTTAGAATTTGCGATTCAGATTTGATTTGAAAGAAATATTGAGATAACATTAATTTTTGTGAATTGAAAAGTGTTTCGTAAGATTTTCTTTCGATGTGAACAATTTATTTATCATCTTCATAGTAAGAAAGTAATGATAAAAACCAAAAGTTGGAAAATGTTTCTTTTCTTATTATTGTGTTCTTTAAGTATGATAAATAAATATGACTTTTGAAGAGGTTATTAAATCATTTAAATTATTGTTTGCATTTAGTTTCGTTTTGGATAGTACAGTAACATATTTGAATTTTTTTTATTTTGAACTTTTTATAGAATACCATACTTTGCTGAAGCTTAGTGAATTTTGAAATGTTTATAATTTTCTAAAAATTTTAAATTATTGATTTTCAAAGTGCTACATATGTCTGTGCTAATTTAAGAATTAAAAACTTATGCATAACTTTTTCATTTTGAATTGAAAGTTAGATTTATATAAAATAAGTTAATTTCAATTTTTTTTTCAGTATTTCGATCTTCTTTCCCTAAATCATGGCTTATTTAGCCAAAGGTAATAAACCTGATTTATTGGAAATTTGTGAGGAAATAGGGGTTGAAGCAGATCCTTCTAGTAAGGTTGCCGAAATAAAGAAATTAATTCTGAATAGTCAGTTGTATGTAGAAGAAGAAGTTAAAATAATTCTTGACAGAGTCATTAGAGATAGAAAAGAACAGGGGTGAATCGCTAGGGAAGCCAAACAGTATGAATTAGAGATGAAAAAATTAGAATTATCACAGAAGAATCTTTCACTAAATGATGAGTCAGGAAGAATAATCGATCTTGGACCGAAAATACAGCTAACTCAAATCACCCCCAAGTTTGATGAAAAGAATGATGAGATGGGTTTATATTTGATAAATTTTGAGAGAAAAGCTAAACTTGCTCAAGTACCGAAGAAGGATTGGGTAGCATACTTATTGGCGGTCTTGCCAGCAGAGCTCTCTAATATGCTAGCCCGAGAACCAGTGGAAAATGCTAAAGATTATTATTTTGTTAAAGATATTATATTAAAGAGGTACAAGTTAAACAGCGAAAAGCTGAAGCAATGTTTTTACCGGCATCAAAAATCAGCAGACAAGTCATGGAGAAACTACACTCATGAACTAAATAGTTATTTTTCAGAGTTGATCGCCGATTTAAAGGTTACAACTTTCGAAAAACTAAAAGATCTGATGATCCCCAAACAATTGAAGTACCATGTTCCAGCTGAAGTGAGAGAGCATTTTCTCAATGATTGGATCAAGATGAAAACTCCGTATAATCTTGCAGAAAAATTGGATGAATATGAAAGTATTAGACAAAGTTTCAGAAGAGAGTTCCCCAAGAAAATTGGTCTCAAATTCCAAAGTAGTGGACATTATGGATATAAACCAAAAGAAACGCTTAAATATTTCAAGTCTAAACATCAAATGAAAAAAGAACCTGTCCATGAAAAAAATCACGAGAGAGATTTTGAGAAAAGAAAACAGCTTAGAATTTACGAGCGCGGGTCATATTCACATCTTCGACCACAATGTGATAAACTTAAGAGGAATTGTGAAACTGTTGCTTCGAATGAAACTTTTAGAAATAGTTGCAGTGATGTACTGGCTCCATACACAACTTCAGGCAAAGTAAATGGAATCGAAATGCCAATACTTAGAGACACTGGTGCAACTCTTGATTTAATTTGCAAGAAAAATGTCCGACCTTCAATGCTTACGAAAGAAACTGTGTGGCTTCGTACACCTCTTGAAGAGAACGCAGTGTGCTTGCCAGTAGCTGAAGTAGAGTTGGATTGTGTCTACTGTAGCAAAGTAACAAAAGCTGCTGTTTTGAGAGACTCATTAGATCGAGGAAGATACCTTTTGGGAAATGAAACTGCTGCACTATTTGAAGAAGCAAAGAAGAATAAAGAAATTCAAGCCTATATGGTGAACGCTGTTCAAACTCGAGCTCAGAAGAGATTGAATGAAATTAATGATCAGATTCCCAAATCATCGAATGAAATTATTCCTGAAATCAACGATAATGATGAAGAGTCTTCAAATGATCAAGACAATATCTTACCTTTATTAGAACCTGAAACTTCCGGATTTAATTTTGCTAAAGTATCCCGTGAAGAATTTAGAAAAGGACAAGAGGAAAATGCTGAATTAATAAAATTGTTTGAAGAAGCTAAAAATGAGCCAGCAAAGAGAACTAAGTATATTGTTAAAGATAAATTATTGTTCTTCCAGAAAGAAGACAAGAATGGCACTAAACGTAAACTACTTGTAGTTCCTGAAAATTATAGAACAAATTTAATGACAATAGGTCATGAAGGAGCAGCAGCTCATCTTGGTGTAAATAAAACTAAAGATGCATTATTCAAAAAATTTTACTGGCCAAATTGTTTCAGTGATGTTGAAAATTTTATCAAGACTTGTGACAAATACCAAAAAGTGGAAAAACCTCAAGACAAAAAGAAAGCTCCACTTAAAATTGTTCCCGTCATTTCAGAAATATTTACGAAGTTAAGCGTAGATGCCTGTGGCTCTTTGCCAATAACACCATCAGGAAACAGGTACATAATCACGGTATTATGCATGTCGTCCAAATATCCAGAGGCTATTCCTGTGACAGATCTATGTTCGACAACTATTGTGAATGTGTTGTTACAGATTTTCAGCAGAATGGGTTTCCCGAGAGAATTACAGACCGACTAAGATGCATTATTCATGAGTGCCCTTACAACAGAATTTTTGGAAAGATTTAGAGTTAAAGTTGTAAGAAGCTCTGTTCATCATCTTCAAAGTAATCCTGTAGCGAGGATGCACAAAACGCTGAAAAGAATTCTTCGTGTCCTGTGTCTTGAAGCAGTTCCAGACTGGGAGAGAATCCTCCCTCAAGCTCTTTTTGCCCTACGGACTATAACACATGACAGTACTGGATATTCTCCGACGGAGTTAGTCCATGGAAGAAATTTAAGGACTCCTGTTATGTTATTATACGAGAAGCTAACTGAAGAAAACCAAGGGAGAAAGAATGTTGTGGATTATGTTTTTGGATTCATCAATCGAATGAAGAAATATCAAGAACTAGCTGTCCAGAATACGGAAGAAGCCAAACAGAAACAGAAGCTGTGGTACGATCGCAAGGCTGTGAAGAGACAATTTTGAATAGGTGATCTAGTTTTGGTCGTGGCTCCGTTCAGGCCTAATAAGTTATCTGTTCAATGGACTGGTCCTGGAGAAATAGTTCAACAACTTTCTGAAAAGAATTATATTGTTAAATTTCCAGAAAAGGATAAAATGCATGTGTATTTTGTCAACATGCTAAAACCTTATCATCGAAGAGCGGAAAATATAAATTTATTATGTTTAGCAGAAAAATTGAAAGTTGAAGACGAAGAGATACCAAGTTTGGTTCTTCAAAAGGATGTTTCTGAATGGTCAACATTCATAAACGATATTCAGAAGAATTCTAAGTTATCACCAAGTCAAGGAAAACAACTTGAAGAACTTTTATGTAAATATACCTCGACAGAACAATATTTTAAAAGCAGAGGTTGAGAAAATGATGGAACTGAATATAATCGAACATGGAGAGTCTGATTTTTAAGTCTCCATTAATACTTGTGAAAGTTCCAGGAAAATATGCAAGACCTTGCATAGATTATAGAAGACTGAACAAAGTGACCAGAACGCAATTTTTTCCTTTGCAAAACATCGAAGAACTGATAGAGAAAGTATCAGAGGCTAAATATATATCAGTTTTAGATGTCACTAGAGGATACTGGCAAATATCATTAAGCAAGCGAGCGCAAAGATATTCTGCTTTTGTTACAAACTTTGGTACCTTCAGAGCCTTAAGGTTGCCTTTCGGGCTGAAGAATGCGCCATACTATTTTAGTAGACTTATGGCAAGTTTATTGAAAAACTGTGAAGAATATGCAGTTTCTTATTTAGATGACGTCGCTATCTTTTCAAAAACCTGGAAAGATCATCTCAGACACTTAACGGAGATTTTTGACCGACTAAGTTCTGCTAAGTTGCACATTAAACCATCAAAATGTCAGTTCGCTCAAGCTTATGTCAAATATCTTGAACATTTAGTAGAACAGGATTTAAGAACCCCAGGAGAACTGAAAGTTCAAGCCATAAAAGATTTTCCAAGACCTGCTACTAAGACACATGTCAGATCATTTTTAGGCTTGGTAGGTTATTATCGAAAATATATTCCAGAATTTTCAGTAATTGCAGCTCCTCTTACTGATCTATTAAAGGGCAAAGTTCGTAAATCAACTGTTCACTGGAGTGACGCTTGTCAGAAGGCCTTTGACGAACTCAGGTACAAACTTACTAAAAATCCTTTGTTATACAGTCCTGATTTCCCAAAATCTTTTATCGTCGAATGTGACGCCTCAAATCTTGGAATTGGTATTGTGCTTTCTCAATTAAATGAAGAGGGTGAAGAACATCCTATCATATTTTTAAGTAAAAAGTTTTCTGCAGCTGAACAAAAGTACAATACTACAGAAAGAGAGTGTGCTTCCATTGTGTTTGCCGTTCAAAAGTTAAGATGTTATCTTGACGGACATAAAAAAATTGTGATTCCCACGGACCATAATCCATTAATCTGGTTAGACAAAAATGTCGGAACTAACCATAGACTTTTGAGATGGGCTTTAATTTTACAATCCTTTAACTATGAGATAGTGCATAGAAAAGGGAAAGAACATCAGAATGCCGATAGTTTAAGTCGGATCCCTTAAACTTAATTTTTTTTTATTTTCCAATTTTATGTCTTGATGTATCATTAAATATTTGCATTTTAGTATTAAATTTAATTTTCATTTATTTTGTAATTGCATTTATTAGTCTTTTATTTCGATTTCACTGTTAACTATTACTATCAGTCTAACCGTCCTTTACTTTAATGTTTTTTTTTTTTTTTTTTTTTTTTTTTGTTTAACCTTGTAAAGGCACTATTTGGGTTAGAACTGGTACGGATATCGGTCAAATATTTCCGGAATCCAAAACTAATTATGTTTAACATTTATACTAATTATGCCTTTTGTTGAGTTTCTTTCTAGGAAATAAGTGAAAAACTTTTCCCTTCACATTCGGAAAAAGTTTTCTTCCAGGTGGGGAGGAATATAAATCTGTAAAGACTTCAATCACGTAATTAACCATTCCTAATATAACAATGACAGCACAGAGTCGCACCGATACTGCTGTGATACGGTCGTAACCGGTTTTGGCTGGAGGAAACGAGTGCGAAGATTGGCGCGAACCAGAATGGACCAGAGAGGCACGTTGAGTATGGCGGATAGTAGTAGAACTGTGATGTTTTTTTCTTCGAAGCTCTTGTGTTGAGCGTGTGTGATATGTTTACCTTAACTGTTCAAAATGTTTTATGTGTTCTGTAATATCCGTCTTCTTGTACTGTTATGTGACGTCGTGTAGTAATAAATTAAATTTTAAAGAATGAAGAATTTTTATTTCGAGTTGAACCCGTCACAACGTCATTGAATGATTTTTCTAAATCAAATTGGGCGACCGCGGTAGCTTAGTAGTCACGACAGTGGACTAGTGTCCGGCCTTGTTTTCGTTGAGTCGTGATTTCAATTTGTTGATTGATTGTATAGGTCAATTGCTTATGGCGCAAGAGATAAATCTGACCAAACTGCACCAAATAATTGTTGATAAAAGAAAAAGGTATAAGTTTTTCTCAAAATATAAAAAATGATAAAACTTAATAAAATTAGGTAGATGAGTGTTACAAATTATTGATGATTAAAACTAGTTTAAAAAAAAGATTGGTCATGGCTTCGAGCCCTGTTCTCACAAAGACCCACCCTATAGCTGGGCCAATACATTTTAAATCTGGTTGAGGTCTCAAGTCCTCCCTTTGGTTTGGAAGCTTGGAGAAGGAGGTTCCAGCTCAGATGTCGTCCTCATAACTTGACCGAGGATCAAAATTACGAGATTCTACCACAATAACCTGCGTGTTGCTTCTCAATGTTACTTTAATAAACAATCACTTAATCAAAATAATTTCCTTTTTTAGCCTATCAAGGCGCAATTTTTTTAGCACCGACAAAATGGCCTCTTGAAAACTTTTTAAAATGAAGTGTTTTCGGAATATCTTTTCTGGAAAATCCGTAATCAGTGAAACAAATTTCCATTCGTTGTCCTATTATCGTTTGCACTAATTCTAACATTTAATTTAATAATATAGTAATTATTTTTTTAAAAAGTGAATACCATTGGTGGTTAAATCTGCTCTTTGCAAATTTTTCATGAAATAATATTTTTTTTTCTTTTTGTTTTTAATCCGAATGTATACATACGGTCGTATCGTCATACAATTAGAGCATATTTCTCATCAACCAATCTAAGGAAAATTTCGGCGCTTTGAGTAATTCACTATGCTTGCAGAGCGCTAGTATTAACTAGTAAGAAAAGTTAAATCGGCATGTTTAGTGTACTTGTATTGTAACAGCTGATCGTACATTGTATATACGTCTTATAATGAAGATAATTAAAACATTCGAATTTAAAAAGAAGGCAATTGATTAATAATAATATATTGTTAAACACTTTAATGGATCATATAGCTTTAAATACACTTGTTATTGAGACACAGAAATACATGGACTGAAAATGCATCTTTAACGTGCATACAGGCATACATATGAACATAGAACGTTAAATAAAAGCTTCTAGTAAAGCTCCTGTTATATATTATTTCCACAAGGAATTTCAAAATAAGATTTAAGTAGAAAAAAATGAATGTTACATAAACTCAGTCTTTTGCTCTAAAATCAAATTTCATGGTTCGATGTTAAAAATTGAAGATACTAGACATATCTTTTCCAAATGATTTAAATGAAGTTTTGAATTATAAGCAGAATTGTTCGACATCTAAAAAATGAAGACCAGCAATGAATGATTTTGCGCCAGCCTTTAAAGGATTATCTTTTATTATTTTATACATTATTTTTTATCAAACTATAGTTTCCCTTTATAAATCTAATTTAAAGAAATTTTTAGATAAATGCTCAATTTTTTGCAAGGAGAAATTTTTCGTTGGTGTGAGTCTACCATTATTTTCAATTTTAGAAACTTTTAAGCAAATTTCGTTTTATTAAAGTTACTATTTCTTGTTTTTCTTCATAAGGACCTTAAAAATGTTTTTCTTTGCATTTTAGTTTAAAATTTGAGAAAAACGTGCATGATGTCGCGGGGGGGACAGAACAGATAAAACACTCCTGTGCATTTAACAAAGATGGGGCTTTCACAGCTGTAGAAAGACGCAAAATAGCACAACTAACAGGGGAAAGCTCTTGAGCGTTTCGTGAATAGTGTCCAATACTTCATCATAAATTATCGCCAATATGCACTATATAGAAATTGGCGGGACTTCTCTTTCGAATTATCACTTTAATTATATATTTTTAGCACTTAACACCTATCTTTAAATTTTAAAATTTAATTTTGCTTTTTAAAAATTGATAACCGATGACCCTTTTGGGAGTCACAACCACCTGTTAAGAAACTGCTTTCAAGGATAAGTAGAGAAATAGTTTAGAAGGGAATAAATCTTACTTGTTGGCTTATTTAAAGATAGTGAATAAAATTCAGAAGTCATCATGGTAATTTCTCACAAAGAATGTTGCAATTGGAAAAGTCTGCGGATCTTCTTCCTAAGAGTAGAATTAAACGTATCATTAATCATCATGATCACTAACAATACATTCTGTACCTATTTTAAGTTCTATTAAAATTAAAATTAGTTAATTTACGAAATTAAGTTAACTTAATTACATTTAAGTAGTTTTAAACTTTTATTTTTCTCTTACAATTTTAGATTTCTATGAAAATGTGTACATTAGCCTTAAAATAAAGAAATGAATAAATCATCTTTCAAACAGTTTTAAGTAAGAAAGTTTTTTCAAAAATATAATGAATTAATTTTAAAAATCAAACGAATTCCTTACTAACTATCCAAAAATAACTTGCGAAGTTAAAATTAAGAAAAATATATTTTTTTCTTAAAATATTTTAAGAAAATTTTTAAAAAAATTAAAAAGTTTTATGCAAATATTTGCAAATGACACATTTAGCTACCCTAGGTGTGCTTTTTTTATAATTATTATTAAATTACTCAATTAAATGTAAAATTAAAGTAAACGGTGATATATCGAGAAATGAACAATAATAAAAGTTTCCGATAGTAAAATTAAAGGAAATGATAAATGATTAAATTGAATATATTTATGAGCTAAATATAATTAAAATTAAAGCAAACGATAAATGATTAAAATGAATATATTTAAACTAAATGTAAGTAAAACTAAAGTAAACGATAAATTATTAATTTCAATATTATATCAGCTACATGCAATTAAATTTAAAGCAAACGATAAATTATTAAATTTATAGCCCGCTGTGATCAATCGGAAATCATTGAATAAGTAGAAATTATCAATCTCTGAGCTAATATGATTTATTTCCTGTACATAGGAACTCTTCTAGAAACAAAAAATTATTTACAGATTCATGTGTTCTATTACATATATAAAAAACAACATTAAGAAATTCCCACGCGATGATGTACAACAGATCTTCAGCAGCCGAATTCGTCACATCTCTCTTTCGTTCCTCCATCAGAAGGAAGCCGTGCAAGGACTCTGTCTAATAGAGTCATCTAGCAGTTGTTACATTAATAAATGATTATAAATATAGCCACTAGTTACAAATTGAAAATATTTAAGTCAAATGTAATTAAAATTAAAACATACGATAAATTATTAAATTGAATATTATGTCAGATATGTGCAATTAAAGTTAAAGCAAACGATTAATTGTTAAATTGAATATTATATCAGCTAAATGTAATTGAAATTAAAGCAAACAATAAATTATTAAACTGAATATATTTAAGCTAAATGTAATTAAAATTGAAGCAAGCGATAAAAAAAATTAAAAAGTGATCTGGTACCCCAAAAGTGATACATCTAAAACAATAGCCCTTAAGATGGCTGAAAAAAAAATGGCTGCCTCACAACTGTCTTAAAATTCTGAATAATATTATTTATTTTTGGTCATATCTTGATTCCAGTTTACATATGATTTAATGTAATACATAAATCGATTTGTAAATAAAAAAAACTTAATTTTTATATTTATTTCACTTCAATCTTATAAGAAAAATGGGGGGAAATTGATTGCGACATATTTTTCAAAATTAAGTTCATTAGTGGTGAAAACAGGTGTCATACAAGTATAAATCATATATTTTATTTCAATCCAATAAAAAATTCAGGAGAAATTTATTATGAAGCATTTTTGAAAATTAAGTTCATTTCTGGTGAAAACAGATATCAAGAATATACGCAAAAACAAGATAAATGTTTGAATAGTGATCTGATACGACATTTTTGGGTTAACTAAGACTATAACCCCTTGGGTGACTAATAATAAATACTATAAAATAAGGAGTTGGAAAATACATAATACCTTGACTAGCTGCAAATGATTAAAAAATAGCTAAAACGTGAATGCAGAAGTTCATTTACAAAGCATTGAATTTAAATCTCTCTGATTCCTTTTAGCACCTTAAAATGTCTTTAAATGTAAACATACACAGTTGTAACTTTTATATCTCAGAATATTTGCAATGTATTTTAACATTTCAGAATATGTTAAATATTAATGAGTATTTAGTATTAACTTACAGCTCCAAGATTGCTTGTACATTTACTTAAAACTGCAAGCTTTATAGTCCCTTATTTTTTAAAAAAATGGACTATAAATTTGCAGTTTTAAATTTATGATTTTTTCCTAAATACTTATTAAGGAATTCTTTTGTTTTAGTCACTAGCACATTAAAGAAGCAAATACAGTTTTTCTTGAAATACTTTGATGAACAATTTACAAATCCAGTGCTTAGACTCGCATAAAAAAAGCATTCCTTCGTGAAAAGGGCATTTAATTTTAAAAAATTATTAATTTTCCTACAAAATGTTCTAAAATCCTGAAATAAAAGATAGTAGAGATACCATTCTGTTTAGAACTAAAAACATAAGCAAATTATGATGACGTCAATCGTTCAATGCTCTATAACAAAGAATTAGCGGAATGTAATTCTAAGAGTAAATTGTTTCAATGACGTCAGCATCTTTCGTCCACTTGTTTTCCTAATCCAACGCTAAACATACATAAGTTATACGAACTTCTTTTGATGTGTGATGAAGCGTCAACCAATGAGATGGATTGAATAGCTCGGTACATTCACGCAACATGATGCCGAATAATCTCTTAGAACAAAGGAAGTCGTTACTGTATGGATCACATCACATTTAGTGATGGCTTAAGATCTACTAGGTATGATGTTCAATGGAATTATGTTCTGAGAAAATCTCGAAAGCGATGAAAATAAGCTCGAAAGCGCGTGTTAAGTTTGCATTTCTGTTTATATCAAAAGCTATCAGGATGTCGTTTTCTATTCACTATGTGCATAACAAAGAATATCTCTTCTTCCATATTCTTTATTTATGTTAATTAAATTCTTTATTTATTTTATTATGCATAAATTGAACTGATTTTAAGCTTCTTTAGAATATGCTAAAGAAATACATGCCATTATGTATCTGTGTTTGGCTATAGATGGCATCACTAAAGTGTGTTGAAGTTACTACTGTGTGCTGCCATCCATTGAAAAACACCAAAACAAATTGACACTGATTCAATAATAAGTTCTGATTTCGTAGCCATTTGCTGCAAAATCAAAATTTGATTGGTATTGTGACGCACTATCTTCGTCATTTTGCCTCGAACTGCCATCCTGGATGAGATCTGGATTCATCAATATTCACAAGAAACAGAATTGCGATCTAAACAATAGGAACCATCGAGAGAATCTATTCCCAAAAAAGTCGAAGATGGTCTAGACGGCCAGATAAAGTACAGCGAAGCTCGTCACTTGCGTAGACTCTTTAGAAAATGGGAAAACAATATTGCAGTATGTTACTCCATACTAATCCCCATTCCAATTATCGCATTTTCAATGCACAACACTGGCATTTTCGAACCGTTTTAGTAGGTATTTCCTTAGGTTAATCGAAAAAAGAGTGTACAGTTTCATTTTATATATGTACTTTTTTAAATCATCTAAATAACTAAAAGATCATCATTTGAAACTTTTTGTTCTTGATGAGACTTTATTTAATTCTGGGAAAACTGTGCAAATAGTTTTTCTGTTAATGAAACTAGTATTGATATCAGAAATAATAAGTATAAATAATATATATATATATTGATATCAGAAATTTACTTTACAGAATGTATCGAAGTCACAATGAAAACGCTGCAAAATGCAATGATATAACGATAATATTTCGAATATACAAGAGCCAAATATTAAATTTAAATCTTTAAAAAAAGTGTAGCATTATTTATTTATTAAATCAATAATTTTATTTTTTTGAATGATTTGCTATATTATTCTTAATTATTCATAAATTATATCTAATTAATTTGATTTATATATTTATGGGACGAGATAATATTTATTGCCAAACATTCCAAATAAGCTTTAAAACTCTTAAAAAGATAGCGACAGATTGCGAATTTATGCAATTTTATTTGTAACGCTCTCGATTGTATTAAACATATGCAGTACAGAGGTTATTGCACATTTAAATTCTAATTGGAGGAGGACCTCAATGTGGTATGGTATGGAAATTTAGAAGCAAAACGCACACGTTCAGATGTCATCCACATCAATATTTACTGTTTTACAAAATTTAAATTTTTACTGTTGCGTAATCCTAATAGTTATGCAAGCATTTTAAGACTTGCGGTGCATCATATTTAATGTTTACTCAAACAACTATTGTTATCTCCTGTGATTAAAGCCCGCCAGTAGAGGGATTTTTGTAAAGGGTGAGTGTAAGATGTCACTTACACAACACTTAGTCACTTAGTGAGAATTCTAACAAATCAGAAAATAAAGAGGTTTTGCCAGTAAAAGTTTAAAAAAAAGCAGCTTAGTGATAGTTTTACAAGTTATAAGTTAAAAGTTAAAAAGTTTTGTATTCTATTAAACTTTTAAAAAGGAGAATAATTTACCACAAGTTATTTTTTACGTCATGAATACTCATTATTTTTAGCTTTTTAAATCAAATGTTATGTATTATAATACTAAAGTTTGGCTTAGTTATATAAAATAAACACAATAAAAAGGAAAATAAGAACTTCACCAAATTATTTCATTAAACCAAAATGGGAGATATAAACTTTTTTCTTCGTATTAAGAATACAATTGTGTTTTAAAAAATTCCAACACTGCGAAGGAATCACGCAAGGGAGTTTATGTAAATGCAAATTAGAGTATTCTATTTAAATGATTAAAAATTTTCAGTTATAGAGTATGGAACAGGGCAGAGCAGCACCCTCTGAACTATTGATTTAGCCATATGATTAGAGAATTCGAAAAAATCTATAATTGTCCGCCAATGGTCAAACTTCATGAGAAGTAACAATACAACACGGGACGCAATATAATCAAGTTACGTAATTTAATTGAGGACCAATGATCGTCTTTCTTGAAAGGGGTTTATGTGGAATAGTTCCTTTGTGCACGATTTTCCTCACGGAGAAGCATCGGCGTTTGAGACTTCAGTAGACTCGTCGAGATATACACTGGCGTGCCAATTATAAACAGCGACCTTTTCCCGTTGAATCCCGTTTTAATTTTGGATACAATGATGAACGCATCCACACTTGACGCTGTAAAAGTAAACGCTACCTTCCGGAGTTCGTTATCCACAGTCACAACTAGTTTATTGCCAAACGTAATGTTTTCAGGTACCATTGGGTAACATGAACGCTCTCAGCTGATAATAACTAAGAATGATTTCAATTGCAACTGACATATCAGAGGAGTTCTGGTAACCGAAGTCGTGCTTTTCCATCAACACATTCCTGATGCTGTGCTTCTACAGAAAACTCCTAGTCCGCAAATTGATCGGTAGGTTCCAACCTCATTTTCCGCGCAATAGATACATATTCTTTGGCCTGTTTAATCTCCAAATATTTGCCTATTTTAAGATTTCAGGCTTCGAAGGTGCGTGTGTCGCTCGTAATGCTTGTCCTATACCCGATAGAGATGAATTTTAGGCTCGGATAGAAGCAACCTGGAATGTTCTTCCTCGGAAACAAAATCAAAACTTGATTGATTCGGAAACATTCACTGTAATGCATAGTGGCTTCCGCAAATACTAATTCTTGGTATGTAATACTGGGGTTTTTTCCTGTAATATTAAACGATTATTTGCATAAATACCAGTTGTTTGTGGAATAAATTTCCTTCAATTCTGATGAGTCTTTCCATGGTGCTGCAATTTTTTAAACGCTAGTATAATTTGTAATGTCCCAGGTTAATTATTAATGAGCTGTTCCATTGATATTCAATAAAATACCACACAATAAATAGTCAGAATGGAAATTCAAACCTAATTTTTATTATGTTCTTACAATGATCCAAAAATCACTTATTATTACGAATGGGGAGCGTAAACTATGAGGCATCCTCAAACAAAGATTAAATGAAAATTGTACTTACCTCAATAAGTACAAAAGTAGAACCGAACAAACTTATGCAATAGGATCAAGTTCAATAACAATTATGTGGTGATCATTTATTCTTCTATCACCATTGCTATGTGCACAATATGCTCGTAAAGCTTCAAATGCCTCTCTGCATTCAACACACCGATCTGATCTCCTATTCATTATACTTCTTTATGTATAGTAATTCTAATTTAACGTAAATCATGGCTTATTCATAAGTAGTATTAACTTATAAATCATTAGATAACAGCTCATAAGTCGAGGTTCTTGAATCAAATAACATCTCAGAGTAGCTTGAAAGGTTAGTTGAAGGGGGAAACGCTTGAGAACTCATTACATATTAATTATATTTGAGAAGGTTTCCGTCAGATCGAAATAATTATTGTCTTTCGTTTATTCAATGATAAAAAAAAATTTAGCTGTTACTAATTTCGATTTTTACATCATAAAAAGAAATGAAATAACGTAATAAAGATGACATGTAACTCATAAAAACTCAATGCATTTGGAAGAAGATTACGAATTTCGCAAACAAAAATTGAATATTCTTTTTATTATTATCGTTGTTGTTATTAAATGTTATAATTTGTTTTTCAAAAAAAAAAATATGGGCAATTTTTATATTAGTGATTATACGAAAAATAAATTAAAGATTCAATGCTGTAATAATATTACAAAAAATTTTATACAAATATTTTATATCTTATACAGCACAAATTTTCCAAGACCTTTAACAGGATGTCTATTAAAACGGTATTAGTTTTGAAGTGATGATTTCATACGCTACACGTGTTGCGACTTTTTTGTTTAAATGTATACTTAAAAAAAAAAAAGAAAGAAAGAATACATGAAGTGATCGTTTTTAGGCATAAAAATAAAATAAACTCAGCATTTAAGAGCTCGACATTTCCTTAAAAATAAATTCAACATTTAAAGTATTATGAATGCGGTTCATGAGATACAAAAATGTACCTAAATAGGAATAAGGTAATTCAATGAGTGAAATATTATTCAATAAAATCGTTTTTCATTGTGGTCGTGGTAACCTAGTGATCATAGTCGCGGACTCGTGGCTGAGTTCGTCGAGTCGGAGGTTTTAGCCATAATGCCACTAAAGACCTGCCGTGTAACACATTAAATGTGGTCGAGGGGAAGTTAGTGAGATGCCAACTCAGATTCGACCTCGTCTCTTAAATGAGGTTCAAAATTACAAAGTCCGTCGAAAATAGCCTTCGTGTTGCTTCTCAGTGCGACCTTAATAAGCAATAATAAGCCCACATTGTTTTTTTTTCTCTCAAAAGTCTATGAATGACGTACTTCTCATCCCAAAAATAAAGTCTCTATAAAGTTTTTCCGGCTCATGAGTCGCCTTCCCCTCCTTTAGAGCAAATTCACCGGAAGCAGCCCTTGTTTTGATTATTGCTTCATTTTTAGTGTGCAATGTGTTCATTGTAACAAGTCTCACCGATGGTGATGACGCGGCAATTATCAGTTACTGATTTCGTAGCAAAAGGTTTCAGAATAAAAAAAAACAAAAACAAAAATTCATTTGTGGGATTCTTATAACAGATGGTAACACACAACGGTTAGAACATCTTTCCTTAGTAACGCTGCATGTCGTCAAAACCAGTTAGTTTTCGAACCATTCACGTAATCATATCTATTTTTACTGCCTTATAATTTTATTTATTCTAAGTATTTATTTATTCAAGTATTATTATTATTAA
>BMAW01059776.1:0-13808 GCA_019974015.1 Nephila pilipes | reverse complement strand
CGCCAATTTAAAAAATAATAATAATTTACTCTTTTTTAAAAAAAAAATATTATTTCGTTCTAATTTATAAATATCTTTCTTAGATATTAAATCACTCAAATGCTATTCTAATTATTTATATGTAATAGTAGAAAATAATTCATATTTAGTTATTAAAACGTTAGAAAATCTTAAAAGTTATTGTAAGAACTTAACTTTCTTTTTACGCCTTAGTAACTAAACTATTTCTTTAATTTAATTTCACTCATTATTGTTTTCTGTTATTTATATATTTATTTCCCGTATGTAAAAATCATATATGTGTATATATAATTCAAATGAACTTCATCAAATTTGCTATAAGTGTCATGCCCGTTATTAAGTATTTCAATTTTTTTCTTGAAATTTAGAAAATTAAATAGTTTCCTAACTAAAAAGCTCAAAATCACTCAAGCTGATCAATAGAAGAGTTGACAATAGACGTGAACTATTTCTATAAATTCACTATTGTCCATAAGTGATTAAAATTAGTATTTAACAAAAACAACATATTTAGACGATGGTGAACTAGAGCGTTTATTTTTTCTTATCGATACAATTTTTACCTTAGAATTTTTGACATAATTAATGTAGGACGTTTTAATTTGGTCCCTAAGTACAATTAAACATACTTTAAAAATCACTCTTTCACCATGTAATATTCTTCAAAGGATTCATACTTGTAGATATACTATTTTGCTGAAGCTTTTTGGTGGGTTAGTTCTTTAACCCATCACAGGGATATTGCCTAAAGCCTTTGCTACTCCGTCGGGGTTTGCCATGTCGGCTACTTTTGATGCTTCATCCATTCCTGGAATATTTTCCATGTGCGACATTTTCTTAAATTCCTCGATTCCTGGAAATTCTTCTACCATTTTTGAAAATTTTTCCATTTCTTCTTTCATTTTTTCCATTCCGCTCACCTCTTCCATCATTTTGGACATTTTCTCCATTTCTGTCTTCATTTCATCTACGGTTTTAACCATTTGTTCAGGATTAGCGAACTTGCTGACTTGCGACACGTCAGGCATGGGACCTTGTGGAAAACTATCAACGAGATAGTAAGATGCAACGCAGATGAACAAAGTGATCTGGAAGGTAATAAGGATTTCGATAATTATTATACTGAGGACTGAAATCACTTTATAACAATCTTGGATTAAATTTTAGCATTTCAGGTGTGCAGTTTTGACACATTTTTTTGCTTCTTACTTTTTCACGTATATTGAATAACCAACGAAAAGGTTTTCGTACATATGAGATGGAGAAATGTTAAATTATAGCAGATTTTTTTCATAGCGATTAGTACATTATATGCAATATGTCTGAGAGTGTATTTATTATGAAACATTTAAATAATTTTCTTTACAATTCTAAATAGAAGTGAATAATATAAAGTAAGATAACTTCCATAAAGAAGCTTTAAAAGGAGAATGGTCAAACCAACATCTATTAAATACTATAAAATGATTGATCCAAATGGATACTTTAAACTAATATTTAGATAATTAATTAGTATTCTGTGATTTAAATATTTACTCATTTTCACGTTTTGAACAAATGGGGATAATACAAGGAATAATTATCTTTCTTATTTGAAAAAATATTTATTTTTCATAATTATTTTAACTTTTTCATTTATTAAATTTTTCTTTAAAATTCATAATATTTAATTTGTTGCAAAATATTTTTTATAAACGAATTTTCCCAATTTGTAAATGCTTGTGAGTGTCATTGCTGGAGATTTGGGCATAGTCTTGTGAAATTTAATGAATATAGTCCCAACCTGAGACAGTATTTAGCGAAGTACTTTATCTCCATTTATGATTTTGCTCTCTTTATTCTTTTCTCTTAAGCTATGCTTTGTAGGTTTTAGTACAGTTTTTAGTATTTTGAGTTTTGTTGTACACTTTTATAATTACGAGTTTTATTTTTTATTTTTATTTACATGTTTGATACGTATTCGTGAATAATCTTTAGTAATATACTTTCAAGATTTAATGACTTTTTTGCATTATATTAATTTCTATGTTTTAAATTTAAGATAATATATTTTTAACTTTAATATCTTTTTCTGATCTGATTTAATTATGCGTTTATTGTAATTTCGTAACAATTACAATTTACATTAATTGTAATATCTTTTTTAATTTTAATTTTGGTTTTTTTCAACTGTAATTTGTAATTTATTATGAATTTATATATATATATATATAATACCATTACTGGACTAATTTTTTTTTAATTACTAAGATGGAATTTTCAAAAATTTGATAGTAAAAAATACAGAAAAAGGAAACTTTCTTAGATTTAAAATTTACTAGATTTTATTTCCAAATTTTAATCGAAAAGTATTATATCACGAGAAAATATAAATTTTAATCTTAAGTTATATAATGGAGAAGAATATTATGTTGATTTAAGTCTTTTCTTAAAGTTAAAAATTTATTTTAATGGATTTGAGATGAGAAATGTTTCTGAAAAAGTAACAGTTAGTTAATCATTCCAACGCGGAATATTTCTTTCCCAAATCATATTTAAAAATTTTATTCTAAAATATTTCACATTGTTCCAGTTTAATCGTGCAATATTTTAATACTGATAATAATTTATTGTTAATCATGTATATGTTTAGTTTCAAATTCTGTCTAGTTCTTAAATATAATTAAGGTATTGAACAAAACATGTTGATAATTCAACAAGGCACATTACTAATTTTTTTGTCATTGATACGAATATTATTATCATAGCAATATTGTACGATACATTATTCCATAAAACTGCTCCTCACATATGTACAAAAATTCATAACGTCGAAAAGTGATAAATTTGATTTAATTATTCAAATTCAGAGGTTTCATTATAATTATTTGTTTTCTGAAATAATCGGTACAGCTATAAAGGATTTTTTTAAGCCCTTATAAGTATACATAATCATAATTTAATAATAATGTTAACAAATTATTACATTTCATTTCTCAAAGGAAAACGCTGTTATAACGCTCAACTTCATCTTTAGTAAAATTGGATGAATTATATAACTAAAGAAAAACTTCCATGATAATACCAGAAAAGCTTTCCCCTCACAAAATATTTTAGCAAGGGAGTTGACATTTTATATATAAATTAATTACATCAATTTATTACTTTAGAATTACTTATGAATTTATCATTATTTTTATAATTATTTCGTTACAAGTTCTTGATTTTGCTTCATATGTAATAAGAAACTCGTGAATAATAATATCTTATGTAAATTTAATCAAAAACGGAAAAAATCAAATATAATTCCTGAACAGGCGTTTCTTCCTTTTGGGGAAGTTTTTTCCTAATTTAAAGTTTTTTATTTTCTGTTCGACTGTACAAATTAGGTTGGTAAATACATTAAAAACAGGATAATAATTTAAAATCAAAGTTTATAATCTGATTAGAAGTTATTTGAATGTAAAATGATTGTTAAGAAAATACTTATTATCCTCCTGAGTATCCTAAATGGTAAAATTGTGGGTTGTGACCAAGTTCAGATTCGTTTAGGAACATTGATTCTACCCGTTTGTTCCAATAAATGATGGATGAAATCTTTGATGAAGAAAATAGAAACCAGATTCACAACCAAGTTCTTTAAAAAATTCAAGAATTTTCAAATTCTCTAATTTGGTAACGCCTTAAAATGTTAAGCATATGAATTAATTGCTTTGCATGTGTATTAGATTATGAAAAAAAATCCTAAAACAACTCTAAATTGTTTCGTTATATCCGTACAGCACAGCTCTTTAAATGCAACAGAACTAATGGAATACCATAAACAAAATTTTTATGTATCGAATATGTTCTCATCTCTTGAATCAAAAACTGAAAAAAAAAAACTTCAAAATTGTATTGTTGTTGGTTATTTTTAAAATACCAAGCTTAGAGTCATTGTATCTGTTGATAAGTCTGGTGTGCTTTTTTGTCAAATACAGCACCAAAAAAAAAATAGTTACGAAGATTAAAGTTTGAATTTTACTCCTTTTTATTACTGTATTTATCTTAACATTTCTATACCCTTTATACACTTAATGTTACACTTACAAAAGAAATTTTCCTTCAAAAAATAATGACCTCCACATTAAGAAAAACCATCATAATTTGTAGTAAATTAATGGAAAGTCGTAATCACACTAAAACGCTAATAGTTCTTAAGTATATATTTTTGACACTGGTTAAATAAATTTATAAATCAGTAATAAAATTTGAAATATTATAAGAGAATAAAAATATTTACCATAGCCTTCATGGTTGTAGAGTTTTGAAAAGATTCAAACAAAGCAAAAATACTAAATTTCTGAATGAGAAGTAGATTTGCAGTGAACTTTTTCATAAAAAAAACTAGTATTTATACACACGAAAAAAAATTATTTTTTATGTAGCCTCCATAAAAAAATATTTGCAATTATATGCAGTAGCTTAATACAAGTAATTTTTGTGGGATAAGATAGATTGATGTGCAATAAAAATTCCTTTTTTTCATAAAGACTTTGAAAGGATAATTTCTCTACACAATTCAGCAACTAATTGTGTCATAAATAAATATAAACTAATTTGCTATGATGAAACGTAAGAACTTAAGAACCGAAAAGAAATGACAAAACAATGAATGTTTATAGATTAGTAACAGACTTTTCAGAAAGGCCAATTTCAATAAAAGTGCGTCAAGAAGCATATGAAACTACGTAGAAAAAATAATTGAGCCTTGCGCCGATGTGTCGTAAAAATCTATGAACACATGTTTCAAGATATAAATACTTGTCCATGTTAATTCTGCGATATATTAAAATTTAATTTCATGCAGTTTTGCTTTTTTATGAAAAAATACAAATAAAAATTTATTTATAACTGGCAAAGAGAATTATTTCGATTATAATTGTTTCACTATGAAATATAACATGTATGTTAAACTTTGTTCAAAATCTTAGCTAGACAACTATTATTGGAATATGAGATAGTAAACGCTTGATTCTAAGCGATATATTCGATATAAGCCAATTATAGTGTGTGTGTGTGTGTGTGTGTGTGTGTGTGTGTAGTTAAAAGAAAACCCTTCATCTCAAAAGCAAATAGCAAAATAAAGATTACATTTGCTAAAAACCATATTTCAAACATTTCTAAAATAATATGATGTTCAGTGATGAAAGTTTATTCAATGTTTTGGAATTGATGGTTGATATGTTTGACGGAAACCCATCTCGGAAACTATTACCACCGAACACCATCCTCAACGTTAATCGTGGTGAAAGTTTGGTTCTCTTATGGAGATGTATGTCTGTAAAAAGAATAAGAAAATCAGTTTTCATCACCAAAGCTTAGACAAAAGAAAATACTTGAATTATACTGAAGAATAATTTATTTATTTATAAAAATGTTTAAGGAATTGTACAAGATGTATACTCAATTTTGGGCTTTAGAAATCTGTAAATTCAACATAAAAATTACAAATGTAAAAATATTAACGATTCTTCATTTTTTTTATTTAATTACGTTCGTTTGTATGTATAAAGTGTAACGTATCTATAAATGTTGAACTTAAATGTGTATTTTAGTATAGATTTTACGCCTTTAAGAAAGAAAATGAATGGTGTATACTCAACTTTGAGAGCCACTTTATTTATAAAAAAAATATTCTCTCTCTCTCTCTCTTTCTTTCTCTCTTTCTTTCTTTCTTCGGGAATTCTATGGGAAATGTGAAACGACATTTACAGTATTGACCCAAATACAACGTCATGCTTTTTTACTAATCATATTCCCTTAAAATATTGACTCACGCAAAATTTGAGGTCTAGATGATGGAATATTACAACTCTTCTTATTAGTAAGACAATGTCTTTGGTAATATTACCTAATTTGTAATTGTCATGAATATAACTTATGTTATTAATTATTTTAAATAAGTGCTTATCTAACTAAATTATATTTTCTTTGAATACTTTTATGTAAACTGAATATATTACGTTAAATTCGTCATTTTTCTAGTTATATTTATAGAATATTTTGGTGTCGATTTACATTCGTGATAATCCAGTAAATAATTAAACTTAATTTAGTGTTTTAAAAAGCTAGATATTGGCCAAATACTCCAAATACTCAGATTAAGTAAATTTAGTGCGATTTAACACAATACATAAATTTGATTGAAGAATTGCTCAATATAAATTAATTTACCCTATTAATTCAAGAAATATGACCAAGTAGCTCATTTAATGAAAATTTGGCATAATAATGTTAAATGTCTGAATCATAAGAGCTAAAGACTAAACATATTTTTCTTTTTTCATGAATAAAAAGGAGATTTAGTTTGCATCAAAATTTTATTTTAATATTGGATTAAAATCAGGGAGAAACGTTACTTCATTTAAAAAAATTCAGAAATTCAATTCATCAAGTTCTTGTATTGGATCAAAATTTATGCATTTCTCTCTCTCTCCAAGGGAAAATTTCCTAGATAAAGTATTATTTGTTATTATTCTCTTCTCTAAGCAATTGCATTGATACATAATTTATTTTACCAATACGAGCCAAAGGAACGCTCTATTCACTAGTTACTTCCTAATTTCACACACTGATAGGCTCAAATTAAATCATTAAATTATGTATTCTGACTTTGATGGGAAAATTGAATGAGGAACATAATTTTTACATTGATTATAAATGCTCTTTATCTGCAAAATCCAAGATTATTTTGAAAATAAATTATTAAATTATTTAGTTTGTAACATTTCAAAAACAATGTAGCTTTAAAATTTTAGGTATATAATTGCATCACAGTTTTTTCCATAAACAGAAGAAAATATTTGAAAGATTATTTTCATTTATGATGAAATGTAGCTCGTACAAAAAGTTAAAAATAACTTTTTATATCTCAGATACATACGTATATCTATGTTTAGGCTATGACATTAATAATTTTTCTGTTCATGCATTACAAAAATGAACATTAGCTATATGAAACTATTGATTGTATCACAGTTAAAATATGTAATATTCATATATACAAAAATAAATAAATAAAAAACATTAGACTTTGTTTTTATAAATTATAATAAAATAATTTAAATTACCGAAGAAAAATACCAAGTTTCAATTATACCCGACTCCAAAGCAAATTCAAAGTAGGTCACTTTACATTTTACATTACATAAAAGAATTTTTTTAGCTAGTACTATTTAGAACTTTGCATGTAATATTTGTCTTCAAAGAATGGTAAATATTTATAATAGTAAAGGAAAAAAAATGTTTTTTAATATTTTATTTAAACTGCAAATAATAAATAATTTAATTAATTAACTCACTATACAATAATGAAATAAAAAGAGTTTGTTTCGAATGTGGCTATATTTTTGATAGTGATTTTTCTCAAAAATTTTGTAACTAAAAAAAATATAATTAAAACACTCTCGCGTAATTTTTACTTATGTACAGTAACTGATATTAATTTTAGTTTTTAAGAATATTAATTTCTTATTAGAGGGTCATTAAGAAAGTCAAACAGTAAAATTTAAAAAAGGCAACGCTTACGAAATGTTAAATATATAAATATATAAACATTTAATTAAAAACACGTAAAAGTTTTATTGCATATGTTAAGTTTTCATGAAAATATTTTATAATATATAACTAACACGCAAATGTAAATACTTCAACTCCACAGTTTGAATTTGTTTTTTCCAACTGATTTCTTTCCATCAAAATATTTTAATAGGAGATAAAATTCTGACAAAGGGAGATTTCTTTTTTAGCATTTCTATATAATTTATTGGAATAATAGTTTATAAGAATATTTAGACTCTTAAAAATAAATCACAGTGTTTACCATTGAAAAATTATTGAACATTTTATTCGAATAATTAGTGACATTTTTAATTAGATTTATGCAATTATCATTATTCGCATTTAATTTATTATTTTTTACATTAATTCTTTTAAACATTTGTATGAAGGTATTTGTATTTTACTGTATTTAAGGTATGTCTGATTAATTATTTATAAGAAAAATACTTTAGAATAAAACTATATATGAAAACTGCCAGCAATCCATTCAAGTAATTTTCTTCTGTGCAGTGAATTTATTCAGTTAACTTTATTAAATTATTTTTTTAAAATTTCAATCTTTTATTTTACTTCAAAGTACGTCATAGCTTTGTATAAAATATACAACCTGATTATCAATATATAAATCAATTAAACTGTATATATTTATATATTAATAATAAAACAATCAGTTCCTTTTAAATAATTTAAGATGTCAGTACTATTTTTGGAACAAAAACATACAAATATCACTGTTACGTAATTGTCATTTAATTAATGATAATTTTTTTATTAATAATATTATTCATTAAATAACTAGTATATAAGATGTCATTACAAACTACGCCACTTCGTTCGCAAATTGCTACGAATAAAATCAAAAAAAAATTTAATTATTACATTAAATGAAAAAAAAATACTTCACCTTTAAGAAGAAATTTTTATTAACAAAGCTACGGTATTATTTTTTCTATAAAAAAATTAGAGAAATAAACAAACAAATCAAATAAATAGAATCGAGATATTTATTTTTATGAATACACATCTCCACCAACATTGCTTGAAACAACATGATGTCTAAGAAATCCTACACATATTAAAACCATATTTCAGATTCACAGTTATGTTTTTTTAATAATTATAATTGTTATCCTGTGAAACCGAAACCAGCATTTCCACCGAATCCGAAATCAATACCAGGACCTCCTCCGTTTCCATTTGTAAGGCCAGCTCTTCCATTTACCAAAGCATCCGCAGTGAAACCAATTCCTCGTAAAAAATCAAGACCAGGGATTTGCATATCGCCAGGCATTTGAAACTGAGGAGCACCCTCACTCATTATGAATAAACAGGCTACCCATAACAGCATAAATATCTGAAAAAAAAAGGAATGTAAACAGTAAAGGCGAAACTTGTGTACTTATATATATACATATATACACACACACACACACACACACACACACACATATATATATATATATATATATATATATATATATATATATATATATAATTCTCTCTCTCTCTCTCTCTCTCTCTCTCTGTGTGTGTGTGTGCGTGAGTGTGTAGAAATGTAAAAAATTATTTATATTAATTAAACATTATTTAAATCATCAAGACTTGCATTGTTTGTTTCTTTTGAAACATTTTTAATATTTTCTTTTTCACATTACTTGTGGTGAATTATATGTGCGGCTACTACATGTAAACTACCAATTTCGATTACAGTGAGCGTCGAATGCTCATAATGAGATCAGCTAAGATACAAATGTATCCTTATGGAAATAAAGGATGAATTTTTGTGGAACTTAAACTTTCTATGAGCTTAAATTCAAGACTTAACAAAAGTTCGAGCTCCAGAGGCCAAAATCACACCAACACCAGAGTTCTTATGACTGCAAGTTGACAAATTCATTCCACACAGAAATTTAGAGGTAAAGAAAACAGAAACAAATATAATAAAAGCTCACGGGCATTGCTCAGAATAGTGAACAACTCTTCAGAGGGTAACTAACACATTATCGATAATTATCTTTTGCATTGGGTATCAGTTGCCGAGTGATCATGGTCACGAGCTTAAGAAATGTGTAGAACGACAAGAAAACCCACAAGTTATAAGACTTAGTCGTGGATAGATTTAGTTAGTGGATTTTTAGTCGAATGATGGGTTAAAGCCCTAATTCCGCAAAAGATCCATCGTGTAGAGGACTTATGCACGTTAAATCTGCCGTGGCTCAAAATTCTCCCATTGGCGTGGTGAGGAAGTTAGGAGATGGGGTGTTAGCTCAGACGTCGTACTCGTCACTTGACCGAGGTTGGAATTCATGAGGTCCTTTACCAATAGCCACTGTGTTGCTTTTGATTGAGATATTAATAATAATCGTTCATTTACATTGCAAATGTTTAAGTATAAGAAGCAAATGTCTTTCATTTGTATAAATATGATTTATATTGAACTGGCTAACTTAGAAATAAATTTTTGTAAATAGGGTTTAAGATAACTATTTATTCAATGCAACCTGACTAACCAGAGAAAATGAATAATTGGGAAGTATAAGTCACATTTTAAATAAATATTTTTTAAAGGAAACTTGAAAATAGACATGAAAAAAAAAATTTAAAAAAATAAAATTATTTATAGCACAATTTTTAATTCATATCCCGTTAATTACAAATTTTCCATTCATGAAATGAGAAACTAAGATGGTAGAAAATGTAATTCGTGTTATGCTAAAATTCTTATCAAATGTAATCAAGTGACAAGTATTCATCAAGTGCATTATAAGTTGTTATCTCTTCAGTAATTGAAAAATGTCAAAAAACATTATTCTAAAACCTTGAATCAGTTTTTAAAGTTTAATTAAACATTAAATTAAGCATACTTGTACCTTTGAGCACATTTTGAAACTTTTATGAGAAGGATTAGAAATAGACATGATACTTAAACATAAATAAACGTCATTGAGTCTTAATACAATCATTCAAAGTATAAATAACTTCAGTTGCGGAGAAATAATAGATGTAATCATCAAATCTTTTTATGAGGCAATAAACAAACGGGATTCTGGTTTTATAACAGCTTCAATAACAAAATTGCCGCTCGTTTTGGAAAACCAAGGTCACTGACATTCCTAATCCCTTTTTACTCAATGATCATACACTATTACGTTATTATTCAATTTCACATTCCAAAATTCGTAAATTCTCTTACAAATATTGTTATATGACATATTTATGCTATTTTTTCTTCAAATTAGCAATTCGTTTCCCACTAACAAAAAAATTATGTTAATCACACACACAATGGAAATACTTTTCGATGAAAAATAATTTTTTTAACCCTTTTTACTCTGTATTATTTTTTGACACATAAATTTTGTATTAACTTGTGAGTCTGTGTCACAATTAATTTTTAATTTATTTCAATTCATATTAAGAAATAGTAAGTTATTACGTTAGAAAGATAACAGTAAGTTATTACGTTAAACTCATATATGTTTTTTTCATCTGTTTACACCTTTTTACTCATACGTGCATCCTACTATCTATCCTTCAAAGCAGATTATAATTTACACATTTTTTTTACAACAAATTTGCATTTTGAAGCTAATTAGGAAACAACTAGCAGTCACTTAGAAGATGCAACAACTCCGTTTGTTCTCTTTGCAAACGACGTAGAAAATTATGCAAATATCTATTACTTATTTAATAAATAGGAATTTTGTTTAACTTTGTACGTATATATATATATATATATATATATATATAACACTTTCAATGATCTTGTGGTCCTGTAATAACTTTTGACATCGTTTTATTTTGTTTTAACGTTGTGTTTTTGTTGTTACTATTTGTCGTGCTTATATATAATATATATCACACAAATACTTTTTAGTTTCTAAGTTACAAAATTTAATGCAACGTAGATCAAATATAATTCTCGAATTCAATTTTCTTTTCAACATTTTTAATATATGTATAATTATTCGATGTAATGAAATATAATTTTTTTACACTATACTGTCATAAAAAAGGCACTAAAATTTAGATCAACAAGATACTATAGATATATAGGAATAAATATGTTTTTGCAATATTATTTAAGACATGAAAACGTGCTTCATTTTGTGCCAAAAATCTTCAGTAGCTGACAAAAAAGAATTGTGACTCTCTCATATCTAGCTTGAAATAATTTCCCTCCAATGTAAAAAAGTAAATTTTTAAAAGGTTCACAATGATAATAAGGAAAAGGCCCTGAGTATATGAAAAAATATAAAAAAATTGAAGAACTTACCACAGCCTTCTTCATGATCACCGAGCTTATGAATAAATAACTTTTCATTCCTTTGCATTTCGTTAATATAGTGACGTTTGAGAAAACTTTAAAAATATTTTTATAACGCTGTACCTAATTGAAGGCTAGACATTACAAGATCACTTTATCTTTAAAGTTGTTAAAGAGCATAAAAAAGTGTAATGTGTTTTTGTCTATTGTGTTCTCTATTTATATGTTAATATGGCGAACGTGTTTGTATTTCATAAATGAAATGTAGAACTGTGAAGAAATAAGCGTATTGACAATGAAAAAAGTAAGTCTTAATTTTTATGTAAAAATTTTTATATGAATCGTGCGAAAGAAAGCCTGCTTGTAAGAACAGTGTTCTTTATATGTATAATTTTTGTTATGGAAAATTTTCGTTAATTTTAGAATAAACTAACCAACAGAAGGAAAAGAAATTTTAACTGTGCAATAATATTAAAGCATTTATTTAGTTTCTAAGATTTTATGTATCTAAAACTCAGAACTTTAAGAAAATTTATGGCATTTTAATTTTAAAAAAGAGATACCTATCTAAATTTAATTAATTTGAAGAGAATATTTAAATTTTAAGTGCATCATAAAAGACTGACTAATTATATCTGATATGCTTTATGCAATGGAATAAACTGACAGATATAATTAAATATACAGATATCGTACGTATGGATATAATTTATTATAAGTTTGATTCAAACATTTTTCTTAGATGTAAATAATTATATATACACTATCCTACAAATATAAATGTGTAATTTACATAAAATTTTGTGATTTAGATATAATTATCCTTGTTAATTTCATAAGTAATTTATTTTTTTCTGTATAACGGATATTTCCTTTTTTCCTGTAGATGTGAATACTACTTTTTTTCTTATCTTTCTTCAAAAATTTTCCATAACAAACATATAATCCTTTTACGATTGTATAGATTTATAATCTTTATATTAAAATCCTTTATGCTTATTTTAATGAAGTAACAAATAGCAATTAAAATAGAAACGAGAAAAAGAACTAGTTTTTATTTATTTATTTATTTATTTATTTTTTTTTTTTTGAATGCTTGATTGAAAAGAATGCTTGATGTCTTTCTGATATATATATTGATATTAATGTAATGTCTCTCTTTTAGCCTTGACAATACTCTCTGATCACAGTCCTATATTGGTATACTCCTATATAACTTTATTAATTTAATATTTTTACAACTGTGGGTGGGTGTAAATATTATGTTATAAATAATAATATATCAATAAGCCTAAATTTATTATAAAAATATAATACTACAAATCTATATATTATATTACAAATAACAATTTTTTGAGTAAATTTTATAATAAATAAAAATGATTTCTTAAATTAAAAGGGATAATTCTATCATTACTTAACACTTCAATATTCTGAAACAAGAACTAAATTAGCTATTAGTAAATTATAAGAATCAGGTTTGAATGAATCTAGTTTGCTATATTTATTATAGTGAAATGGGACTCGAAAAAATTGAATTAATTAAAATCTTAATTATCATTTTATATAATTTATGTATATTCAAAAAGTCAACTGCAACTTGAAGAAAATTGCAATAGCAATGGTGTAGATTATTAGTGCTATTTTTGAATTGATAAATTAAACAACATTTTGTAAAAAAATTTATTAAAAAAACACAATCATAAAAACGTTTAGATATTCACTTTCACAGATCAACACTTTCATTCCACACTGCATACATTTGTGATCAAACACTATTTTCCATAATTAGGCACATATTGATTTCCCGGATAATTATTATATCCTCCTCCTCCCATGGGTGGTCCCATAGGCATTCCTCCTCCTCCCATAGGTGGACCCATGGGCATTCCTCCTCCTCCTCCCATAGGTGGACCCATGGGCATTCCTCCTCCTCCCA
>BMAW01059765.1:11717-39474 GCA_019974015.1 Nephila pilipes | reverse complement strand
AAGATTAATTCTTGACGGATTGATTATTATTTTGGAATTATTAATTAAATTTTCAGCTGAAACGTTAAGGGAAATTGAAAGACGGAATTTTTTTTTTAAATAAATAAAAATAAATGTTGTTATAAATTATATTTACAGCATAATATAAATTCCCTTAATTAATGAAACAATTCGCTAACGTGTTTGTTTTATATAGTTTTTTTTACATTATTCAAAAAATAAAACAAATTTATTACTTAAATTTGTATTTTGCTGTAAAAGTTACTGCAATAAATATAGGAAAATAATTCCTTTTTATTTTAATAAATTAATTGTAGAATTACTTAAGTTTAAAAATAATTTTTATTTGAATTCTTAATTATTTTTTCAGATTTAACTGAATTTTTAACTTGTGGACTTTAGGAAAAAAAATGAAACAATAAAAAGGAATCTTGATATTTCTGTTATTTAATTAATGCCTTTTTAAAAATCAATCTTTAAATTATATAGATGTGAGATTTTGATTGTGTAACATTATTTACTATAAAAATTTGATTAATATTTTCTGAAAAAATTCTGTGATAGAAATGATAGAAAATGCTTAGAACAACCATGCCAATAGTTTTTAGTAATAATACTTTATAAGCGTACGATTATATTATTTCATTTCAGATTCCTTTTTGCAGCAAATTAATTTTTATTTTGCATATTTTCTTTTTTTTCACGAAGTAAATAAAATTGGATTATTTAATTATTTTCAGTACTGTGAATAAGTAATTCATAATTTATTAATTCAGTCGTAAATAAGTTGCGCATGACTCTTTATTTCAAGCGTTTATAAAAAATGCATTGCTTGTATTGATTACAAGCTTCAACCGTATTATTTAACGCTTCTAAAAATAGATATTATAGAATTTGTTTTGTCATATATATATGACAAAAAATAGTAAGATGAAAAACTCCAAAATATGAGAAATGTACAAAACCTTGGCAAGAAGTACAATGAAAACATAGGAAATAAATAAACCTAAAAAATGAAGTATGTCATTTATAAATTCTGAATCTGTCTTATTACAGATTAGCAGGTTTAACATGTTTTATGGGACCAACATTCTACGTAGAAGAATGCTGTATAAAAACAAGTACGGAAAATTCATTGAGATAAAAATAATACCCTAATGCAAAAAGATTGTATTGCAATATAAAAAACAATCAAATGAACACACACACACACACACATATATATATATATAGTAGAAAAATAAAAGTAAAAAATATTAATCAATGAAAACCAAGAAAGAAAACTGTAAAAACTAACCATCAGGTTAAAAAAGAATTAAACTTATTAGAGTCAAAAAACTTGCAAAAGCAAACTACGAATTTAATGATAAAATGCCAATATTTTCCTAACTTATAGCAAAGCCTTCTATTAGAGAGAAAGAGTACTAATGGTAAAGAATTTTAAAGGCTTTGAAAAATAGAAAAAATGGAAAAATAAAGAATAATGGGAAGAGAAAAATACCATACATAAAAACACTACAAATGCAAATTTTTTAGAAAAATTTAATCAAACTGACTAGAAAATAAAATTAACTTGATAAAATTCAAAAAAGTAAATCAGCATCCAAACATATTTTCTTAAATTCTTCCAGATTAATATAAATATTCGTCTTTAGACAAAATATTGATATTTTTAATATATGATTACAAATTAAATTTCTAAAAATAACCAGATCTAAACAAGAACTAAGAGAAGTGAACTTTCGAATCCCGAAGGAAACAAAAATTATCTTGTAAAAAACTTTTATCTTACTCTTTTATCATGCATATTAGTAGACATTTTACCTTCTAATATAAAATAAAATATCTAAGCATTTAGCTTCATTTATAATAATACCATTTCGATGTAAATTTACATATTTAGAATAAAAAATAAGAAGGGAATAGCATCTTAATTATTATTGATTTTAAAAAAAATAATGTTATCAATATATTTCTACATGTTCTAAAACTTTTAATATCAAAAATACATCTTCATAAAAATAAAAGGAAATGCAGATTAAACAATCACTTGCAGGGTCATCTTGTTGTATACCTTTAAACTATTTATAAATCTTTTTATTAAAAATATACATAATTTTCTTTTAAATCTATTACAAATAAGTTTCCATTTTTCTTTTCAATTACCTTATTATTTGTAATTTTTTATGATTCTCCCCTTAAACTGTAATAGGATCTTCTATTTCAATAGAACTAAAATTATCTCTAAAACAATAGTTATAACTAAGTAGCATAAACCTGTTTATCATTACCATATTTCAAAATATCAGAGCACTAATTCTTAGTAACACATCTCATTTATAATATTTTGTATAATTTTTTGTCCCTTTTTTAATATCAAAAGTAATATATTGAACCATTAGTTATAGTTCTAAATTTTACAGGGTTGTTATAAAATTTTTGTGTTCAAAAAATTTAGGTAATTTATCATTATTAATATTGACACCAACTGTCTTATAAAACCTTATAATTATATTAGTAATTACTTTCTGATTATTACGCACGCTTCTAAACGAATTATTATTCTCTTGATGCTTATTAGTTAAGCTAATGAGTATAATTTTTTTTTCACATAATCGCACAATTATTAGATACTTTTTCCATGTACATAATAATAAATCTATCCTGGAAATTAATTATAGCATTTTTTGAATACTTTTAGTAAATATCCTCATTATTATTAATATCTAAATTATTAAGACTTAGTAATTATTATATAATACATTAATTGACTCTATAGTAATTGATAGTCTTTAAATTGTTAAAATTCTTCTAATGGAAGACCGTTATTAATAGCTAATTTAGTAACATACTTGAATACCCATTTCTCTCTTCCTTCTCTATTAACTTAAACTGAATCCAATAAAATCATTTTAATCGAATAGATTAGTCATTTTAAGAACGGAATAACTTCATTATGCATTTTATGGTTACATCAATATTTCGCAAATAATCTAATTTTTACTGCCCATAATGCTCGATTTACTACAGGCGTTTCATGACTTCGTATTTATATATAGAGAGAGAATGATGTTAATCCTTACCTTATAAAATTCAAATAATCAATGTCCATACTTGTTGCATTTACGAGTAAGAGTTTTGTGCATACGATAGTTTTGGTAGATGGATGGTAAAGCAATCTTCCAGAGCAGTGTTTCCTAAACCTTTTCTCATGTGACTCAGTCCCCTCACGACCTTATATCCTTTAGATTAGAACGAGCATCTTGACTCATAGGTACCCTAACTGTGTTTTATCTCTCGTGGGTTTTACTCTCTTTGGCAAATATGGGTGACGCGTCCTAGGGATATTCTAGCGTTCCTTCACTAGTTCCGACCTTACATCTTGTGAATAAATTTTTATATTTTTTATCGTTTTTGAATATATGGATCATAGTTCTGCCTATTGCAGCTATATTTAGCTTTTGTGCTGTTGAACTCCACTTACTTGTGACAGGTTATTTTTAAGATTATCTTTCATGTCTGACTAAGTGCTAAATGTCTATTTTATGATTTGTAAGTAGAATAAAACATTATTTAGACATGAATATAATTGGCATGTACTTAAATAGTTGTTAATAAGGAATATTTTACAAAATTAATTGCTGTAACGAATATTTTTAATGAGATAAAATTAGTGAGAATTGTGTAGGCTGACTAAGAACTTGCTGATTGAAAACTTCAAATTTGGAGGAAATGACGGTTACATAATTTGAAAATCTGGTTTAATTTACAATCTGTTCCAGTATTTATAGTAAAACCAATGTTGGAAATCTTACTCCGCAATTACAGATCGTGATAAAAAGCATCAAAAATTTTTGCTCACAAATATATGTACTCCAAAATATAAAGAACATTTCTCCAGCAAATATCTTCATACATAGAAGTTTTCCAGCCCACAAAAATTTGTAAAAGTCAACAAATATCACAGCTTCAAACATTTATTTCAAAGAGCGATTTGGTTGCGTGTCTATAATTTCAATTTGCTTCTCCTCAGGTGTTGTGTCAACATCAGCAGTAATAGAATAGAGAGCGAATTGAATTTAAGCTCAATTTTCGTAAAATCCAGAAATCTTCTGATGACCTCTTCCACCAATCTCTACAGATCACCACTAATCTTAGTAGAAACACTTTCAGATATTTACGTTGTCCTAATAGAAGGAAGTGCTAGAAATTGCCATGTCTAGCTTGCCTTGTGAATGCACCTAGTTTTGCTTAGAATGATTTTACGCACAGGAAAGAAAACTCTGTTCCAGAGAAAATTTACTGGTAGGACCAAAAAAACTCTCAGCTGGTTACTATTTGTCCACCCCTGAAATAGCCTAACGATTTTATTATTCAATAAATATCTCTTAGCATACTAGTGATGTGTATCATTTTACCATTTCCCCCTTTAATGTGTTTATAATCTTAGGTTTCTTAAAGGCATAAATTTTAATGTTATATAATGATGTTTGATATATATTACTGATGAAATAATTGGGTAAATTAGTTTTACTGAGCAAAAAAAAATTTTTTGTATAACGTAGATAATGCTGATAAAACTCTCGTTTTCAATTTAGGTATTGAAATATCAGGTGGTAAAAATAATCTCATGTCTAGAAAATTTCCAGAATTTTTTATTCTGTAAAACCATTTTTTTTTTAAATTTTAAGATTTTTGAAGATGTATTTGGTGATAACATTTTTAATTTTTAAATAATTAATATCATTGTCTAATTTCGCAATGCACTTCGTATGCAGTTATGAAATTATTTTAGCTAAACGTATATATTATCGTTGCCTTAAAAATAATTCTTCTGATTTAGTATTACTTTAATTAATAAATTATTCATTCATTAATTCAATAGTTATTGCAATAATAGCAATTTAGAAACCTCGAAAAATATGAAAAAATAAACATCTATTATATTTTATCAAGTCACATATACTTATTGCAAATTCACGGACTTTTTCGTTGCAGTTAATTCAGTAAAATTTTGAAATAATATCGGTAAATTATAAATGACTGGGAATTTTAATTTGAATAAAATTTAAAAATTCCTAATAGTAAGATGCTTAGCATAACATTTATAAAATATGACTAAATTATACAAAATAACACATCGGTATAAACGAGTAACATAGTGTTTTGAACATGGGGGTTCTTTCAAACTTAACACTTTGCAGAACAATTCTTATTTAATTTAACTATTAATTTTTTTTAATAAAAATTAAAATTAATCATTTATTTTTCATTAATTTTCTTAACAAAATAATTAATAAAAGAGAGTTTAAGCAATGCTCCCTTCACCTTGGAGATAGATTTGGTGACCATTTGGCAACTTGTGAAGAAACTTGGCGTAAAATATACTTCTTCAAATAATTAGTTTTAATCAATTAATTTTTATTAATTGTAATTTTATTTTCGTAATGTCATTCCATACAATCATATTTAGAAATTTTCGGCTCAAATGAGTGCTTTAAAATATGAGAATAAAGCTTTTAAAGTTTTGATCCACACATACACGATGTGAATATTAGAAAACACATTAAATTAAATTGTATTATGGATGTATACTAATATAAATAAATTTCAATTATTTTACAACAAGATACAAACAATACTTGCATACAAATAATTTTTTCACAATAAAACAATTATTAAATGTATAGTTAAATAAGTGATCTATTTGTTAATATGTTTTCACAAATAAGCACATAAGAAACGTTACTTATCAACATTGGAGCCTCCTAATTGTGGAGTAACTGTTTTGCAAAATATTCCAACAAAATTAAATTTCTTTCAGAATACGTAATTGTTGGATTTATAATAATATAAAAACACTATTCTCTGTTGGAATACATTTCTCCTTTATATTTTTCTGTTAGAAATACGCTAAATTTTCTTTTAACGATATTTTTAATATGGTCTAACATTGTGTTGTTTTCAGAAGATGGCGTGAAGAAAAATACGCAGGCGTAAAATAAAGAATACATGGTTATAAGCTCTAAGAATTGATATAATACATTATAATAATTACAATCAATTTGCTCAAAGTACATTTATACTGAGATACATTTAATTTTATATATGATCGGCTGCTTATTATCATTATTTTAATATTTTTAACAGAATATTATTGTCCACTTTAAATCACTTATCGTTTGCTATGATTTCAACATTTAAATTAATAATTGATTTTTTATGGCATAATCGTCTGTTTTTTATTTATTTTGTTGTTGTTAACACTTGCAATGCTTTGTACTTTGGAAAGTTCTGCTTGCGAAAATAAAAAGCATTACGAAGGTGAAGAATGTATTTCCATTTCTTCATAGTAATTGCTTCTGTGGACCTTAGGATTAATTATACTTTTTCGAAAACTTAAGAGAAAAATGTCTGTAGCACATGTTAAAATTAAATTGGCCTTGCCAGTTTAAATTTTAACGTGTGCTAATTTTTCAAAATATTATATTTTTATTTTTCTCGTCCAAAGTTGGATTATCGTGTTGTAATTATGTTTTTGTGTTGATCTATTTCTCTCTTTCCTACGCAAAGTAATTGTAAATATCGAAAGAACTATGCATATTTAATTTTAGTAAACGGCAACATACACTACTTCTGCTCCAATCCAGCAAATATGTACTAAAAGTGTATTTATAGTTATGTGCAAACATTTTCTAAATTATTGGTATAAGTGATGTAGGTAACGATTGGAGGCTCAAATTCGTAATTTACCGGTAAGCCAGTTTATTGATTTTGCACTTCCTAGTCAAATACGTTGAAAATAGACTTCGTGAGCTTGAGGAAGAATGTGAGAACTTACAGTCTCGATAATTAGTCTCGTACATCAGCTACGCTACACTATAGTGTTTAGCACAATAATTATTTGACTACGTAACCCTACAAGAATGATATCTCAAGGCTTTTACCATTTGATTATTTCGGTTTCTATCTAATTGATAAAATCATCAATGCCTTAAAAACTATCCTGATTTATTTTTGGACAGAAACGTTATATATTTATACCCTAAAGCATAATTTGTAGTTTTTTTTTAACAATTCCTTAAAAGGGTAAACAAAACGCATAATTTGAAGCATTCTGACACGATTTTAAATGCATATATTTATGGTTGTTTATTTTAATGAAGTTAAATTTAATTCATGTATTCATTTTTATTAGAATAGCAAAGAAATATTTAATCGTCTTTTTAATAGCGAAGCGTTTTATTGAATATTCTTTTGAAATAAATATTCAATTCCTTACAGGTTAAAAACGAACACTTTTTCTGATCAGGAATTCATTTAATTCACTAAGCGTGCATTCGTTACTTTATTTTTAATCTCGTGTTTTAATTTAAAAGAAAAAAATGAAATACAATTTTCTGAAACTCGTTAATTTTTTCTAAGAAGCTGTTATGGACGGCTTTATTAGAATTTGATTTCTTTAAATATTTCTCTGTGGATTTAATTGTATTTAATTTTTTTTTCATTATAATTCCTAATAATTTCTGTTATTTTTACAGCAGGATGAAACACAGATAATACTGCCTGAAATTGGATTTGTTGCGTATCATTCCGGGTAAGTGTGTTTTGAATTAATGTTGCGCTACAACATAATTTCTGACCTTTACAGTTAAAATTCTTACTTTTGATATTTAATTTTGGTAAATTTTAAGAAAAATAGAAATGATACCTCCATTTTTATTTATGACGAATTGTGTACGTACTATGATATTATTATCTGCAAAATCTATTTTTATTTTAAAAGAAAATATCTATCTGCACTCTTAAGAGGGTCCAGGTACACAAAATAAATTTATGAAAGGGACTTTGACCAAAAATAATGCATTTCTTATTAACGTTGGGTTATTTGCAATTTTCTCTTCACTAACCTGAGGGATTTTTATGGAATTCAGTTGTATCAAATTACAATTCTTTCCAACCAAAACGACGCCTGATTAGGTGGATTAAATGATGGTAGATATGAAATGAAGTTATTTATATTTTTAATGATATATAAATGATATGCAATTATTGGAAAATGAGAAGATAGATAGATGGAGACTAAGAATTGGCAGCCTCAACATTGTGAATGAGCTTAAATTTGTTCTGTTAGTTTTGTGGATAAAACTGAATTCCACTAACAGCATTAATATACGTGTTTACTGCGAAAGATAATACTGAAATCAATAATGAGTGGATAGGTCAGAGGTTACCCTTATAAATCATAAATTAGGACTGTTAGAATGAAACTTTAGAGAGAGCGACCTTGGTTATTCTTGCATTAATAATTTCACTTGTTTAGTCTTGTGTTTTGTCAACTTTCGTTTTGTCACTTTTAATTAACGTATTTAATTAAGATATGGAACACAAGAGCCAAATCATTACGGAAAAATGCCCCGATGGTGCCCAACGAGGGACCCAAGCCTATGATCCGAGATTAAGGGTCTCGAGCACTACCGACTGAGTTAACTGGACTACAAATCCTTATTCCCCATCTCTCTACTCTTTTCTATTAATTGAATATCATTTATATATAATTATATATAAATCACTTCATTTCTAGCTTCATATAATTTACCAAATCATCCTTCATTTGGGTAGGGAAGAAATTGTAATTTTATGCAAACTCGACAAATGTCCCAAAGGTCAGTGAAGAGAAAATCGCGCATAGCCCAACGTTACAATTAGTGTTTGATTAACTCAAAAAATTTATTGATATCATATAGTTTGCTTAAATTATTTATAGTATCTCTACTGTAGTCAGTTTTTCAGATGATATTTTTTTTCATTCCAAATTATGTATTTAATACATTATCAACTTTAAAAATATTCTTTTGTTTCCATTTCTTTTTTAAAGAACATTTAAATGCATGCTTAAAAGAATCATAAAACAAAAAGACATATTCAGGAAATAATAATTTTTGACTGAAAAAATACCATATACATTCATGATTAACTTTAAATAATGAAATCAAATTGCTTGGAACACTTATTAATAATGTCTGTAATTTGTTAAAGAACTAAATAATTTACGAATGCCATTCGTTTGAAACCAAATTAAATAATTATATGGTGCTAAACAGCAAAAAAAAAAAAAAAAGTTCTTAGCAAAGTTTTGCAAAAAGGGATTTCGTCCCCCAAGGTACGCTTCTTTGATGTAATTATTGTTAAATTACTCAATTATACATGAGAATAAAAGTGAACGATGAAATATCGAGAAATGGAAAATGCTAAGCCTTTCCGATATTAAAAATAAAGCAAATGATAAATTATTAAATTGAATATTTTTTTCAGAAAAATATTAAAAAGTGATCTGGTACTCCAAAATTGATCCACCTAAAATAATAGCCCTTTGGGGAGCTAATAAATCCAATTTATTAGCTTTGTTTATTAAGTTATTTACATAACAATCCTACACATTCGTGTCTGTACAAAAAAATAGAATCTTCTGTTTCAATTGTTTTTCTAAATAAAATTCTAATAAAATTTCGAAATTATCCAATGCATATGAGCATTAATTATTATTACTTTTCTAATATACAATTAGCAATCAAAATCCGATTAAAATGTAAAAAACGGTCTCTATTATGAAAAGAGTACAATTTTTTTTTGCTGTATTTCAATTACGTAGATGAACATTTCAATACCAAATAATACATAATTAATAAAGACAGTACATAAGAGTATTAAATAAAATACAAATTTTATGGTAGAAAGTAAAATAAGAAAATATAACCTTACAATATACCGAGAAATAAATAAACTTTTTTATTATATGTAAGAGAAAATTTGTTAACATCGTTTTATCATACACCTTTTTAACAATTACAAAAAGAACAATCTTCACATTATATTCATTAAAATAGATTTATAAATGCAATAATAAAAAAAAAGAAAAGTATTAGTGAAAAAGGAAATTGTCAAAAGTTGGGCCATTACAATGGAATGAATAAATAAAATTATCAAAACATAATCACGATATTTTTAGGAATTAACAATATAATACACTGTTGGCTCAAAAGTTCATGATTTGATTGGTACATGCTTTTCTTATCCAAGTTAACATTACTAATTTCTTGTTGTCCTTTGTTGAGTGATGCCAAAACCAATTTGACACTGATTCAAAGGTGAATTTTGATTTGATTATCATTTACTGTGAAGTCAAAACTTGATTGCTTTTCGAGTCGAGTTGTTATTGTCAAACTGTTTCGTGTTATTGTTGTTTAAGAGACATGGATTCATCATTTTATCCAGAAATCACTGGGTTGCTTCCGAGGAATCTGTTTCAAAGAAGGCACAGGTGGTTTCAACGTTGGGGGAAACCATGACGACGACTTTCTGGGATGAGAAGGATTTCATAAACATTAAATTCTTGTAGAAAGGAAACAGGATTAATGTACAATATAAGAGCCAGTTACCTCATTGCTAACTAGACATTTTCAACACGGATGTTTTGAAATCTCTTAGTGTCTCAAAATGATTAATAAATAAAGTTATGATAATTCAAGATAAAAAAAACAACGTTTTTATATGGTGGCAAAGAGTTTTAAAAAAACTATTGAAATGTTAGTTAAAACTTGTCGCAAATGTCTAAATATCGCATTGTGAGGCGAGTAAGAACGATTCCCAAGGTTTTAGAGCTTGATGGGAAGTTGGTTAAATTAACGATCGAAAATTTGATGACACACTGATACACACAGACAGCCACACACCAAGTGAAGTGCATAAAAATTAATTCATTCATTCGGTAAACTAAATGGTTAGAAGGCAGTTTAGCCCAACCTCCTTCGGCGACAGGAATTGTTTGGGGGTATTTTGCCAAAAAATGCCAAATAGCGGTATTGTGTCTGGTCCGATTTGCGGACTTAACGCTCATCCAAAGACAAAAATCGCCAAGTTTGGCAATTTTTGAAATCGCGCCAAGTGGTTGGGCTAAACTGCACCATTAAGAAAAAATTATTGAAATATTAGCTAAAACTTGTCGCAAATGTCTAAATATTGCATTGTTAGGCGAATATAAACGATTACGAAAGTTTCAGAACTCTAGCTTGATGGGAAGTTGATTAAATTAACGATCGAAAATTTGATGACACACTGATACATACATACACACCAAGTGAATTACGTAAAACTGTTGTAAAAACTCAAATTATCGCATCAAGAGAGGCTATGCCACAATAAATCCTTTTGCTGCAAGTAAAGGATACTATGTTCACCATTTCTTAAAAAATGCAGTGAGTAAAACACTAAAAATTTATAAGGCTTGTATAATATACTAGAATTAAAAGTTAGTAGTACAAAGAATAAAATATATAGAAAGATTTATTGGAAAATTGTTCTTTCAAAAGTAAGTTGTAAAAACAGAAAGTGAATAAATGACTTCAAGTTGCTATCCTGTACAATTTCAAAAACGGATTTGAGGCCATTTACTTCCCACACTCTAATTATCAGCAGAGAGTGACGTAGTACTGACACATTAGAGTTTACCCATTTGCGATTTCATTTTCAATATTTCTCTCGGGGGAATGAATTCCGATTCCGAAACAATCGTGGCATTAATCATTCTGACTGTACCTCATCAATTGTAATAAAGAGGCTTGTGGTAGTGTGTTAAAGTAACAAAAGTAGAATATTTTTGTAACAAAAGTATAATAATTATTCGAGGTATGGCTGGTAAATAACAAGACTAACTCTCTAAAATATTTTATTTTTATGTCATATATAATTAATTGTTATGAACCTTCAATATACACCCTTCTCTATCCCTACAACGCTCCATGAAAATTTTCCAATGCTCGAAACAGTCCTAGAAGTCTTCTGTCAGCTCCTTGAAGACGTGGGCCGATTTCTCTTTCTCAGCTTCAATGGACGCAAATTATCTTCCATTTATTGCAGATTTCACATTAGGAAACAGATAGAAGTCGCATAGCTTAAGATTCGGTGAATATGGCGGATGAACTAACTCTGGGATGCTGTACTTAGCGAGAAACCTCTTGACAGGGAACGTGGAATGAGTCGACGCATTGTCTTGATCAAAGAAAATTACCGAATTGAATTCGTTGAGAATTCCTACAGTGTCAACAATTGTACGAATACTTAGCCGGCGCTCGGATCGAACCAGATAACCGATTTCTTTGATATTGGGCATCCATGTTTGATGTGGGACCCGGGCGTGAATCGTATTTCACGTCTTCTCAGCCATCTTGAAAACGCCTAAACCACGCAAAAACACGTGCATGTGGTACACATTCAGGGGTATACATTTCTTTCTATAAAATATGTTTCAGTAGCTCTTTTTCCAAGTTTAATGTGAAGTTTCACTGGAATACGTTGCTCCCTTATTAATTTTTCGGCGAAATAAAGGAAGTAACTTTAGTGAGATCGAAGGCTACGTATATAAGGATTTATTTACAGAGGCAAGAGGCACAGCATTCAAAAGGGAAGGCTTTACGCTGTCGGTCGCTGGCGTTTGGAGCATGCGTACTTCTTCTGTAGCAGCGGCAGTTTCGTTTTACGAGGGCTGGTTTTTTTTTTCCAACCTCCGATTGGCTATAATTAAAAGACGGGTGAATATAAGAAAATAATTTTATTACCAAAATTAATGTACAACAAAGGTTACTTTTCTACATAATCACCTTGACGATTGAGGCATTTGTCATATCTGTGAACGAGCTTTGCAATACCCTCTTCATAAAATGTTGCCGCCAATGAATTGAGGTGAGTTGTGACCGTTTCTTTGAGCTCCTGGTATGTTTGGAAGCGCTGCCTCCCAAGACACTTCTTCAGGAAAAACTCGCACACTATGAAGACCAGGAATGCTGCAGCTAGCTGGTGTGCGCAGTAGGTTACTGCGCATCTTCCCCCTTTATTCGCTTTATCATTGCCGAGTCCAACATGCACTTTCTTGTTGAACTGCAGTCACGTAAACATGGCTGCCTCTATTGGTTCTCCGCCAAATGTGACTTGCGAAGTGTTATTCGTTTCTTGCAGGCAGAAGGAAATAGTGCAGCGAAAATTCATCGAAGAATGAGTCGAGTGTATGGAGACAGCTTTTTGAGTGATGGTGTTGTTCGTGAATGGTGTCGAAAGCTTAAAGATGGCCGAACTGCTTCTCCAATCCAACTGCTTCTTGAGTAATTTAAATGAGACACTTTCGAACATCCATCATATGGCCCCGACTTAGCGCCAAGTGACTTTCTTCTTTTTCCTGAATTGAAGAAGTGGCTTGGGGGGCAGCGTTTCCAAACATACCAGGAGCTCAAACAAACGGTCACTACTCACCTCAATTCATTGGTGACAGCATTTTATGAAGAGGGTATTGCAAAGCTCGTTCACAGATATGACAAATGCCTCAATCGTCAAGGTGATTATGTAGAAAAGTAATCTTTGTTGTACATTACTTTTGGTAGTAAAATTATTTTTTACCGTATAATAGCCAAACCTCCTTAAAAAAAATGAAAAGATGATTTTAAGTAGCTGTCCTATAAGATTTTAGAAACAGGCTAGGAGTATTTTACTTCTGAAATTCAGAATTAATACTGACACATTGAAGCTTACTCATTGCGATTTCATTTTTAATATTTATCACGAATGAATTCAGAAACCGCAACAATTGTGACATCCATTATACTGGCTGTATCTTATCAATTGCACTAAAAAGAGTTTGCTTTTGTTTCTATAATATGCAACCACAAGCTTATTTTTGAGCACATAAAATCTATTTTGATGTTACCTCACAAAGTAGGATATGTGCAGAAAAAATATCATACAAAAGAGTTTCTATCTTTGCAACAGCGAAATTTTTTGGTGCTGTGATTTCTACAATTAACAATCACGTTTTGTTCACATAATTAAAATATACAAAATAAACAATTGGAAAATTAACAAATTATTACGCTTTTATACCTTATTATTATCTGTTCGTAATTATTAAGAGTTTTTTAAATAAATGATTCACCAGTCAAATTTATTATGTTATTACGTTAAATTCACAACGTCTCTTCATGAAAATGAAAATTTTAAATAGCAACGGAAGGATTTCTCGAATTAAAACATTAATGATGGCAAATTTGTGTCATGAAACGACATTTACAGACAAAATACAGTCCTAAACATTTCCATGGCTGTTTCATTCGTAATTGTGATCATTTTTCTTCATACACAATAAAAATAGTCAATCTCTTTCTTACGTTTCAGCGTTAACAAATGATTATTCTAGAAAAGACTATCTTAAGTTGAATTTTCTATTATATCTAAAGCGTCTAGACATGGAAATCACGGTGCAAATTTAAGAGTCTTACTTTCAAAAGAGCCGTAAAACTCTCTTGAATGGAACGGGAATATCTACGGTTATTCACTTTTAAACGACCCATTTCAGCCAATTTTAGAGGAATTACTCTGTAACCTTAAGCCTTATAATACTATATTATGCGACAGAGCATCATTATTGTTTGATAGATGATGAAATTATTAGCTCCATTATGACCGGTATCATTGCAATAGCGTTTTCGAAATTTCTGTATGAAATTCTTTACAATTCTCCGCTCTGATATTCGAAAGTAATATAGAAATTTTATTTCTATTTTTTCTCGTTTTTACTGTTTGAATTTATGCAGAGTTACAATGGGCCATCAGATTCTTTTTCTGAGTGAAAAGGTAAATTAGTTAAAAGTTTTTATTTAAAATGATATGTTCATGTGTGTATAAATAAATATGTACATATTTCCAGTTCAACATTTGTACTCGAATTTTAACCCACTAACTCTGAATAAAATATAATACTATTGCAAGCACAAGCAGTGACTGATATTGGGAAGATGAGCATGTGTCTTGTATTATGCAATGTTCCATTGAGTTGAAATTTAGTACATACATACTTGTATAATTCACGTAAATACATTTGAATCTTACATTTTCAAACTCAAAAATATCAAATAAATATAAGTAAAACAATATTGTCTTAAATCAAACTTTTATTGAAGGTGGGAATGAAAGGCCTATAAATATCTTAAAATGTAAACTAATGAATTAATTATTAAAGGATTGCAGTATTAATACTTCTTATGACGCCATGTACAAGTAGCTATGTTATATCTTAGTTACGGCACTAATCTACCGACCATATTGATTTCGTGGACGTAATGTCAATCCTATAGAATTTCGAATACCGTTCTCAAATCTTTATTATTGGATCTATTTGAATGCTACAAAGTACATTTGAAGGAGAAAAAAATAAGGAAGGCTTCTGTGGAATTACTTTCTCCCTCTGATTTTTAAACATATTTTAAAATATTTTATAAAGACCGGAAAACTCGTTAACGAATTATTAAAATAGGGGTAAACATATTTTTGAAAATAGGAAGAAAAAAGTAATTCCTCAGAAACAATTATTTTTTGCTCTTCTAGATCCACTTTATTGCATTCAAATAGATCAAATAGTACAAATTTGAGAGAAAAAAATAGAAACTCCAGAGAGAGAGAGGGAGAGGATTAACATTATGTTCACAAAAACGATATGGCCGATATACTAGAGCTTTAAGATCCTCAACCTGTTATAAATTATGCTGCTTTACATTAAAAAAAATATTTTTATGCCTTTTAGTCCATCTGTAAATAAAGGCGTGATTAAAAAAAATGTTTTTTTTTTTACTTATATTTATTTACTGATAAGCCTGCTGTCTTACATCTCTTCTACAATTCGAAAAACGAAGTTTAGTTTTTATTAACGTCGCACTAGAAGCAACACGAGGGCTATTGGCGACGGACCTCGTAATTTTGAACCACGGTCAAGTGACGAGGACGACACCTGAGCTGGCACCCCCCTCTCCTAACATCCACACCACGCCAACGGGAGGACTTTGGGCCCCAAACAGATTTAACGTGCATCAGCCCCGGCTACACGGCGGGTCTTTGGTGGCCAAGGATCGAACCCGCGACTGAACGAAAACCGCCAGCCGCTATCCACGACCTTGACCACTAGGCTACCGCGGCCCCATTCGAAAAACGAAAGGGAGAAACTTTGGAATCGGGCAACCCCATTTTAAATCCTACTTTTACAGAACACTACATTATCAGTAATTTATAACTTTTCAAAATAACAGTCACAACAACCACTTTATCCAACAAATCATTTATTATATGTTTACAATTGCAATCAGATATGGTTCAGATGATAATGGTACTGACTCCAAAACAAAACTCGAACTGTAGATTAATTATTTTTCAACATTTTTCTCTACGATTGCTATAAGAGTTATTATAAATTAGACAAAGCGATTAACTGAAGCAAATATAATCCATAACAACACCAATTTATTTATGAAAGAGCAAGTCATTCATCAAACAATAATTTAAGTAAATTGATCTTTTACTCGATGGAGTAAGATGCTTGATAAACATTTTTAAAACGTTTTTCTGAATTTCACTTGGTGTGTGAGTGTGTGTGTGTGTCATCAAATTTTCGATCGTTAATTTAACCAACTTCCCATCAAGCTAGAGCTTTGAAATTTTGGGAATCGTTCGTACTCGCCTAACAATGCAATATTCAGACATTTGCGACAAGTTTTAACTAATATTTTCTTTAATAATGCAGTTTAGCCCAAACACTTGGTGCGATTTTTAAAATTGGCACCAAACTTTGGGGTTAAATTGATTTTTTAAGAAAATTTTGCTGAGCGTTAAATCCGTGAAACGGAACAGGGTAGCCACATTTGGCAAAATACTGCCAAATAATTCTTGTCGCCAAGGATAAACCTTTCCTGAATTCTGGTTCCCATTTTTTTTAATAGAATGACTTAAACTTTCAAATGCATGTTTTGATTTTATGAGTATTATGAATTTCTTAATATGCTCACAAATGTATCTTTTTAAGTAAATTTTAAAGTTAAAAATAACTAACAGTTTTAACTAATATTTCAATAATTTTCTTTAATAAACTTTGCTACCATATAAAAACGTTATTTTTAAAAACGTTGGTTTTTATATCAAATTATTAATACATTCATTGGATGACAGCGCAGAACAGACTGGTTATATAAAGAAGAAAAATTGCAAATAACACGTAACATATCGCTTTCTAGAATCTTAATGTTATAAAACAAACTTTTTTCGGTTTTACTGGATTGAAGCCAAATGATTTATGCGTTTTCGAAGTTCACTTCTGTCGAAAATCATTTTAGAAACTTTAGTCTGCTTCACCTTAAATTTGAAGTGAATCGTACTAGAAGCATATTACAGACGACAAATTCTATTAGTCGCCCTAAAGTACTTAGGGTTGTATGTTCATTCACATTCCTTATTTTTATGGACACGAAATCACATTTCATGATTGGAAAAGCATTAATGGAAACTTTCAATATAAACAATCCCTCATGTGCTTACTTTGTTTAGTTGAGTAGGGTATCATGACTCTGAGGACCCCTAGTGATCTTTTTTTACTTAGGATTTACTGTCTCTAGTAAACACGGGAAATGCGAATCCGGAATATTCCAGCGATTCTTCTCTATTTTCTATCCTACTTCTTTGTCGATTGATTTTTACTTTTTTACATCTTTCAGACATCTAGATAATAGTTATACCTTATTTGTCGCAGCATAGCAACGTCTGACTCTTGCTCCATTAAACTCTACCATCACTCAATGTAAACAAACTCAGTGATTAAAATCATGGTCGGTAAATAATAAACAGTGTTAAGAAAATGTGCTGTAAGGAAATAAAGTGCTAGATTTGTGGTTTTGAGCTTATATAATGGGAGTAGAGGCACGTGCAAACGGCATGAGTAAAGCAATATCTTTCAGAGTGCACGTGTCAACCACAAATTTACCTAAGACTCTAGTAACTGACTATAATATTGTTAAAGAGTTATTAGCGAAGTAAAGTTATGGGTATCATATTTGTATCACGTTTGAGGCTGTTGTACACCAATTAAAGAAATAAAAATAAATTAAATCATTCATACATACATACAAACACTACAGATGCTTTCTTTATGGATTGCCGAAACGTAGGTGTTGTTTTTACGTTCACAGTCATAAAATATTACTCCAGCGGCACAAGTCGTAATTTATTTCTATAGCGGCGTTTGTAACAATACTCGTACATTGTTCTTACAATTCTAATAGTAAAAAAATTACTTTAATTATATAGCAATATTGTACAATTCTCCTGGCACGAGTCGTAACGTATTATTCTTAAACAGTAGTTTTAAAGTATTACTTTTACGGCTCTAGTATAACGACATTAGTCATATAATGCTATACTTTACGAAAGCTATTTTCGACTTGTATTTCTTTTTCTGGGAATCGGTCGTAACGTATTATATTACGCAACGTATTACGTTACGGCATGATACTTTTACGCCATTGGTCATACGTAGCGCGTTTCCTTCCGGAAGTAATAACAGTCTAATATCTTAAGGAATTAAAATAATCACACATTACTTTGGTAGTGGTTTGCGTGTCTTACTGCAATCCTAATTCGATTCCTCGGGGCTTTGGTATGGTTAGCTGGACATAGATCAATTCAACTCTTCACCCCTCAGGGATCGCCAAGTTCGCTGAGGGTCCAGCGGCAAGATATTAATTAGCACCCCACACCCAAATGCTACAGAAACCGAGATGTGCACCACTTCGAGCCTTTTAGGTCAGGGTAAACTTTACTTAACTACTTGCAGCGGCTCTCTTCAGCAACAACGTCAGAAGTTAAAACGCCGTAATAAATACCCCGAGAGAGATGTTTCTTTTATCCTGGTTGGTAGAGGCGCTGCAAAAAGCGACCGGTCAACTTTTCTTGGGACTTATTCAATCAAGGTTAATACGCCCCTGGCCAATGAAGACTATACAACACTCTTTCCCTCCAAGGGATAGAAAATCACCGACTCTGAAGTGGTGGCCCAGGATTGGAGCATTGATGACAGCACAGCCTAGAACTACTAGTTGCATATACCCCGGGCAAATGTTATGCAACCAGAACTACTGGTTACATAATACTTTCCCCTGTGTGTTTAAGAACCTCAAGAAAATGACAACTAGTGATATTCCTGCCGCATGTGTTGACGAGACCCACCGCTCAACTAGAGAAAGCAGCTGACGTCAATTGGAAACTGTTCCACGTAAAACTTAACACAGTATCAGTAGGAAGGAGATGTATATAAATTTCCACGGGGTTGGAAAATTAGTCAACGCGAAATACTTTTATACCGCTAGTCTTAACGTATTTCTCTTATAGCATTAGCCACAATATGTTGTTACAGTTCTAGTCGTAACGTACAATTTTCAGGGCATTATTACAATGTGTTTTTCTTATGTGACTAATTGTAATCGCAACGGGTTGTATCTAAGGATCTTATTGGAAATTATTACTTTTACAACACTTGTCACAACGAACTACTCTCATGATACTAGTCGCTTTATGTTATACTTTACGAAAAATCCTTACAACTTATTACTGTTTATGGGAATTAGTTGAAACGTATTGCTCTTGCGGCAAAAGTCATAACGTATATTTTTACAATACTAAACATATGTGTTTAGTTGCCGTTATGGATCTAAAATAATGTGTTTTACGAGTATTAACGAAAACTAATAATACTGAGCTATGAAACAACTAAAAACGAGTTATAAAACTACAAACAAAAAAAAAATCACAAAACTAAACATAAAATATTACTCTTAAGAAATTAATAATAATTACTTTTATAACAGCATTCGCAATCTGTTATTCTTACAGCACTAATTGCAGTGCATAACTCAAACGGCAGACATCGTATAACGTTTTTTAGAACGCATTGTTTGCGATCCGGTATAACAATGTTATTCGCCAAGTATTACTAGAGTGTAGATTAAGTGAAATTACATTTATATACCTCCACGCGCGCTAATGCGGAATCTAATGCATTAGTCGATTACAATAAATACATAAAAGGCATCGATTGTGCTAATCACAGTTCCTGTCGTATTTTTCTATTTTACGTAAAACATCTAAATGGATCAAAAGAGTTGTAATGTACCTTGTTAACTGTACTCTTGTTTAATGCATTTGCTGTGAATAATTTAGACTTTTCTATGCAAAAATGTCCTGCATTGAGTAACATATTAAATACTTGAAAACCCTCAAAATATTCAAGATCCTGATCAACCACGTCGAAAGCTTGGAAACGGGCACCAAGATATAATCTTCCGGGAATGTTATTTACAGATACGAGAAAGCTTGTGTTGGAGAAAATCATGAGCAAAGGGGAAAAGGTTTGCAATGATAATGTCATGCATATGTAGCGAAATTACTTCGCAGGGAAATATGTTACATATATAAAATTGGCTTTGTATCTAACATATGGGTATACGTGTCACACGGTATCACGCAATAAAATCTTACTAACATTTTTTTTTTTAGTTTTACAGTTCTAACTCGTTTTTCAGGGGTAGCAATAAAGTTTAATATTTTGCTTTCCCCCTCCCCATTTTTATTACTATTGTAAACTTTCATCACAATTTTACATATATATAATCGCATAAGTTTTTGAAACTATAATAAAGCATACAACATTTTTACGTAAGGTGATAAAAATTACTGTTATGATTACTTTCATGCAATTATTAGTTCCGCTTTCATCCATTATTCAAGTAAATTAAAATTAGGTTGTATTAAGGAGTCTTAGGACTCTTGACTAGTATATTAGTACGTGTATGTGAAAAAACATATTTCAAAACGATATAGTAGCCACTGTATCCTAGTGGTCTAGTTCGAGAAATCGCGACTGGTAGTTATCGTAGAGTCGTGGGTTCGAATCTGTAATGTTACTAAAATCTCGCCGTGTAGCCGTGGTTGATGCATGTTAAATCTGTCGTGACTCAAAGTTCTCCCGTTGGGAAGGCGAGGAAGTTAGGAGAGGGGTGCCAGCTTAGGTGACGTCCACGTCACTTGACCGAGGTACAAAATTAAGATTCATCGTGAATCGAACTTTTGTTGCTTCTACGTGACGCTAACAAAACCAACCAATCAATCAAATCAATATTACCAATGAAACATAACGCAGGATCATAGAGCTTTTGCCGCGTAATATTCATCTATATTTACACTTACTATCATATTTTGATATAATCTTAAAAAATTCTTATATTTTTAAAAAAAATTATTAAGAAACTTTTTAAATTTACGTAAATGAGTTTTTTACTGAGCGCAGAATTGTGAAATACAACATAATCCAAATTTACTAAAGAGAGGGGGGGGGGTGCCAGCTCAGGTGTCGTCCTCGGCACTTGACCGTGGTTCAAAATTACGAGGTCCGTCGCCAATAGCCCTCGTGTTGCTTCTTGTGCGACGTTAATAAAAAACTAAACTAAACTAAAACCAAATTTACTAAAGTAATGTTATATAGAAGAAAAATATTCAGTACTGAAGTTATATATAAATTTTAAAGCATATAGATATGTAAAATACTTTTTGATAGAGTTATTTCGGAAATGATGAGTTTTTCGAAATTTTAGAAAGAATTTTTATAGGGTAGCCCCTTGGGGCTCGGCGACTTTTGGGTGCAATGACAATTTAAATGGGGCGATTTAGGTTAATATAATCCTAAAGTTTGGTTAGCTTTTCATTTGCAACGTTCATATGACGTCACTGCTTACGTAGTTATATTTCAGCAACCTTTCTCTTAAGTCGCCATAGAATCGCTACAATTGCCAAGGAGCCTCCAATACTGGATTTTAACCAAAAAGTGAGAGAAAAATTAAAATTTAAGGAAACTTTTTCTGTTAATATTTATCTAAAATTAATAAATAGGTCGTAGGGAAATTATTTTGAACATGAGTGTGAAATTTGAAATTAATATTATTTTTCGAGAAACCCTGTACACAAACTAATTTTTTTTCTCTGATAAAATGTAGTTAAAATTTAAAAATAACAATAATAAATAAACTAAAATCAATGCGTAGATTTTTTTTTCTATAACTCTGAGTTTTTTTGTAGCATTGTCCAACGTTTAGCATCAGAATGTTAAGAAAAGATGGGTCTCTAACAGAAAAGTTTTTTATATACTCGAAATTTCTGAAGTTTAAGGAACCTGAAAACCTTTTATGAAGTTGCTTTATAATTAAAAGTTGGGCAAATGTTTCTCATTAAAGTATTTTGGTAAGAAAATCAAGCATTTTTACCAAGAACTAATTAAAACGCCTGATTAAATAAAAAGTTGATTTTTGTACAAATTCTCAAGAGATTTAAAAAAATTATAAAAACTTGAAAATAAGAAATAGCAAAAAAGTAAACAAAAATCGAGATGCAGAAAGATATAAATAACTAAAGATCCATTATGATTACATAACACAAAATTGTTAAAGTATTGATTTATATAAATTGTAAGAATATAAAGGTATGGTAAGTACATTAAATTAAAGCATGTATTTAAAATCAATTAACTATGTACAACTGCATTGTTTAATTTTTTTTATTGCAAATCACTTCTTAGATGAAATGGGCTGAGGAGCGTTACTCCATAATTAATTAGGAAGAAATAAATTTTAATATTCTAAGTATCATATTTTGATAGTGATTCTCTTAAACAAATATAAAACTAATATGATGCATGAAATTTGATTTGTAAGAACAAATGCATTCAGATTCGTTAATTAGGACCATTAGAGATTCGAAACATTGATCAAAAAGGTATATGAAGCAAACACTGAATAAGAGTTTAAGCTTTTTATATTTTGAATACTTGTGGCGCTGAGAAACATGCTTGGTTTCTGATTTGCCCGCATAATTTTGCGTCCAATCAAGAGAAGAAAAAGAGCTGGTATTTCACTCAACTTACACACCATTTCAAGTTCAACATTAAAATTCAAGTTCTTGACACATGACCGAAATTCAAAATTATGAGGCCCACTTGTTGCTAGTAAGTGCAACGTCGATAAACAATCGCTCAATTGAATTAAACTGTTTAAGAATCTATTGATTTATTCAGATAACTGTCTTCATCAACCTGACGTTGACATGGTCAGCGTTCTTCAATAAAGACTGCATAAAATATTAATTTGAATCTCTAAGGGTCGAGGTATCCTAGTGGTCATGGTTTCGGTTTCGTAGCCGATGGTTTTCGTTTAGTTGCGGGTTCAAGCCTTGGTCTCCAAAGACCCGCCGCGTAGCCGGGGCTCATGCACGTTAAATCTGTTGGAGCCCAAAGTCCTCCCGTTGGCATGGTGTGAAAGTTAGAAGAAGGGTTGTTAGCTTAGGTGCCGTCCTCGTCACTTGACCATGGTATAAAATTACGAGGTTCGTCGTTAATACCACCATGTTTCTTCCAGTGTGACCGTAATAAAACAAACCAACTTATCAAATTAATAATTCAATCTCCATTATTCACTTTGTAATGAGTTATCACGTATTCTCCCCTTCACCTAATCTTTTAGAATACTTCATGGTACTGTTCGATTTGATAACCTAACCTTCTGAATAAACCGTGACTTACTTAAATCTGCATAGCTTATACAGGGTTCGGCTATTAAATAACGAGAGTGTCGCTGTAAAGCATTTTATTTTGATTTCACACATATTTACTTATATTTAACCCTCCGAGCGTTTTACTTTTTTGTGTAAAGCTATACCGAAAGCGATCTACTTAGGCACAGCTAAAGGTCCCGAAAAGTTTTCCCTTTCCATTCACAAATTCTTCAAAAATGCAAGAACCTCCTGTTCCTACCCCCTTTTATGACGCGGGTGGTCCACACAACCCCTTGGGTTGGGCATTTTAATTGCTTAGATGCGACGCTTAGATAAGCGATTTCGTTGCCTAGGGGAAATCTTGTACGGCAGGCTACAAGCAAGCAGGAATGGGGTTCAGATTATTCACAGATCAGAACTTGGAAGATGTTCGCCCGATCTATTGAGTTTCAATAAAAGCATTCCAACAAATGAGGAATAAAAAAATATAGCTTGATAAAAATTGGTGGGTTCATAGTTGAAAAATATTTGTTTGCTTCAAACAATAGAATTTTTTTTTTTCTGTAATTTTTAAAAACTTTTTTTTTAATTTTAATATTACGATTTTAACCTAGAAAAAGCACCCTATATTCATTATTGAATACGAGACCAAGAAAATACAAAATTGTTTGCATGTTTTGAAAAAAATTAATGATTAGTATTTGCTATCAAGCACTATTTGCTTAATCAAAGCGCCAGAATTGTCATAAAAGTTTAATTTTTATAGAAGATTGAATTCTCAGAAGCAGTTTGCTTGTAAAAATAAATATCAATAAATATTTTAAGGATAAAATAAAATCTTAAATTTCGTAAAATCACGTGTTTCAAATACAGTAATCGAGACGCATTAGGTCACATATTTAGGCGTTTTTTGGATCAGGTTAAGAATGCACACTTATTCATTATTTTCGAGGTATGAAGTAAAATTGGCGCCACTGTTTTAAAATTGAAATTTTGAACAGAATTTATTTTGAAAGATAATATTAAATGCTTTAGTAATTTGCATAATATTTTAGTGGACGGTAACGCTGATCCTCATAAAAATGTAAAAATTAGTTTGGTCAAACATATATCAGATCTGCAAAAAACCTTTTTTGAATCCTGTTCAAAATAAAAAATTATCTTGGATCCAAAATCTTTTTAAGACTTTTAATGCACTGAACTCCCAATAAAAGAAGTTGGTGTGGTGTGGAAGTTAGGAGAGGGGGTGCCAGCTCAAGTGTCGTCCTCTGCACTTGACCGAAGTTCAAAATTACGAGGTCCATTGCCAATAGCCCTCGTGTTGCTTCCAGTGCGACGTTAATAAGAAAACACTAAACTAAACCCAATAAAAGAAGAAAACCTCCGAACTCCCAACAAAAGAAAAAATTGAGTGTATATCAGTTTGATTGATATATCACATTGATGTATACTCAATTGAAATTAAAAGTTAGTTAAGTGTTATAATGTATTTTTTGATTGACAATAGAAAATAATATCATGAAATTGCCGTAAGAGTTGTGAAACATCTAATATCATATGTTTCAACCTATATATGCGAAAAATCTTTCTCTTTGTACACTGCGACAAAAACAAAATACAGAAATAGGTCGGATGCTGAAGAAGACATTAAGTTGATGGTTTCAGAAATTTTTACAGACGTAAAAATACTTTGCAATAAAAAACAATCATGGTCAAATCATTAAAATTCTTTTTTTTTTTTCATTATTTGTTATATTTAAAAAAATATTGCTTTTGTTTATTATGCATAGGCCATATTTTAGGGGGGAAAAAAAACTTTCGCTACCTTAACATTCATTAATCTTACTAAGACGTTTCTAATAAAAAAATAGAAATGCAATAATAATTTTGTAAATTTGATTAGGATAAAGAGCTTTGATATCCTATTTTTTCTGCTGTTTGATCAAGGGGTTCCTTGAAGGTAATGGTAAGCTCAAAAGGTTCCCCAAAGTGCAAGAGGTTGAATACCTCTGCTCTAAGCGAAATACCCCATCTACATCCACTTTTGTGCAAAGGTAATATATTTTACATTCAATAAATAATTTTAAATTTTAATGGAGTATATATTCTTCAAAATGTCAAAATATTTCTAACCATCTTCAATCCCACATTTTAATTTTCAACTTTCTGTTTCTTTGGTGTTTTCAAACTTTAAGTACATATTCGTATTATATCTTTTAGCAGAAAATTGTCATCGATTACTATATCTTACATATCAGTTATTACAAATTTGGCAGTGAGAGAAACTTTTCCCTTTTTAATTTGTCTTTCAAAACAGTACACTTAAAACACTTTAGTTCAGTGAAGTTGACAAACATTTCCTCAAAGAATTCATAACAAATTTTGTAAGCAATTTTAAATTTTAGAAATGTATTCTTAATCCCAGGAATATAACCATATATAATTGTTAGTTTATTCTTTAGTATTAATGGTACGAATTTATCATCATATCTCGTTCTATATCGGAATAAAATAAACTGTAGCTGAAATGTTATGATGTTTAATTTCTTTGGTAGTTTTACAGAAAAATAATGTCTGGCTGTAGAGAAAAGAGAGCGTATGATTTGATCTATTGAAAGGTGATATTTTTTCCAAATGTAAGGTATTTTTTAAATTTAAATAACTTGACCGAAGCGGATCATATAATTTCAAAATGCACTCTATTTGTGCTCTGTTTGTGTGCTGGTTTCAAAGTAAACCATCTCACTTCTGAATAGCCGAGCAGCTTTTTATATTCAATATCAAAATGAATGCAAAATTGCTTACGATTTGCTTCTCCAACCTTAAAGGGACTAAAATATATGTTTAAGTTCAGTGCAAAATATTCACAATATGTAAAAATAATATTCATCTATTAATTTTAGTCCATTTTACAAATTGTACCTAAAAAGAGTTATATGTGTTTATTAGATCAAAAATTCGTTTATAACAAATCAGGTATAATTTTGGGTAGTTTAAATTTCAATATAATATACATATTTTAAAACAAATGCAAAAAGAGTCAATTTATTCAAACTTGTATTTCATGAATAAAATAATTCAGTGTTCATATGTTCTCAAATAAACAAAATTGTAATCAAAGTGTTCATTCAATTTACAAAAAAATGCAAAGAATCGTATATAAGCAATAATTTTAATTGTTACAAATGTTAAAAATATCAGAGACACATAAGAAAAAAAAAATAAATATTTTATATTAAATGCTTAAACAAAACAAAAGTACTAAGTCTTTAAAGTACCTTAATGCCTACTTTCAGAACAATTTGTTATTTGAGAAAAAATTGTTTGTGAAACACAATATTGTGTATATATAACAGTGTACAGTTTAATTTAAAATTATAATTGAATTTAAAATTATAAATTTTTTAACATTTGTGATAATAATGTCACTTATATCTATTTTTAATAATCTGTGAATGCATCAAACTATTACTTTATTATGTTGACGGTATATTTAATATTACGTATAATATAACGAACAAATTTCTAACTGAATTTTAAAATAATTATTTCAGAAACTATTGTAGATATGCTCATAATTTTTGTATACCGAAGTTTTAGTATCTCAGCTTCGCTTCCAAGTAAAATTTTTATTTTATATTCATCAAATTGTTCAGCATATTTTTTGCTAATGACGTGCGGTTTTTAACTGATTTGTAAAAAACTTACGGAATATATGAAAATATGCTGGCGATGAAATTTATTAAATTTTGAATTTTATATTTTAAATTTTCATAGAATTGTAAATTTATGTGATTAATAATTTTTAACTTTGTATGTACCATACATAAATATTTTTTGATGTAATTTGAAAAGCAGATTTTCAGGGTAGCTTATGTAAAATTCGTAGTTGTATAATGTTAAGATTACGAAAAATGTCCGGATTTTAATTACATGTACTTCAATTATCCTTTAACAGAAGATAAATTATAAGGGATTTAACACATATGAATATTTTTTAAATTTGAATCTTCAAATAATTAGTAATCAAAAGTATCTGTGCAAAAGTACAGTTGATACTTACACGTATGAACAAATATAAATGTGTGCAGATGCTATTAATTACTAATTTTTCAAAAATCAAGTTTGAAAAATATGAGTTGGAGTGGGAAATCGCATTCTTTTTCTCTTTGAGGGAAGATGTAGTTCAGTTATTTAAAATTCGGATGTATTTCAAAACTTAACATTACAAAACTGAGTATCATGCGTAAGCTGTCCTGAATACCTGGCTTTGAAATTATGAAAAAAAAAAAAAAAAAAAAAAAAA
>BMAW01059765.1:0-11617 GCA_019974015.1 Nephila pilipes | reverse complement strand
TTTTTTTTTTTTTTTTTTTATTTTTTTCCCCGTTTTTTGGAAATAAATATTATTTTAAAAACTGAAAGTAGTGAACCAAAATGAAACAATAGAACGTATTTATTGTTTTCATACATTCTCTGTATTTAAACAAACATTTTATAGATATATATTTAGCGATGTTTTTCGAGATTTATAGAAATAACATAAAAACTTAACTCTATCTGATATTTTTTAATATGAGGAAAAATAAAAAAGGTGAATTTTTAGCAATCAAAGAAAATATACAAAGATTAATTTGTCCAACAATATAAAACAGTAGGTTTCCTACTCTATCTAAATTTGTTAAAATTCCATTAATTTTGTGATTGAACTTTAAAGCGTTTTTTGGATTGGTTTAAATAAAAAATTTTATCTCGAAAGCTAGGTCAAGGGACGCATTTCTTTCATAAACCCAATAAAATCTCAACTCAAGTTGACCAACAAACACACTTGAAAGGAAATTTTCCCCTTCCCCTCTTGAACGAATGTCTCAATGGAACTCTCTCTAGCCCTAAGGGCAAGAGTGGGGTTCCCATGTGAGCCATAAAATTTCCTGTCAAAGTTCATTGTGTGTCCGCAACCCTCCCCAATTATCTAACAAGATGTAAAACTTTTAAAAGGGGGGGAAGGAATTGCAGAAAAACCCGGCGCAAACGATCTCGAATACATCCTGTGATGGCGAAAAAACACGGCTCTGACGCTTTCGGTGCGCTCACAGCCACACGGGATTTTACGGCGCAAACGCTTTCGGAATATCTCGGACAGTACGGAAAAAAGCGTGTGAAACGCTTAGAGGGTTAATTTGAATATACACCCCTCCTCTATCTCTACCACTTTTTGAATCTTTCATGGTTAGAAACAATGCCGGAATTCTTATGCTGTCGATTCCTTCAGGACGCGTGCCGCTTTCTCTTTCGTTAATGCAATGGACTCGTGTTTTGTTCTTTGTAATGCAGCTTTCACCTTAGGAAGCAAATAAAAGACGCATGGCTCAAGATCCGGCGAATAAAGTGGATTGTCTAACACTGGGGTGAGTACTTGGCTAAAACCCTCTTGACAGACAATGCGGAATGAGCCGGCGCATTGTTTTGGTGGAAAAGTTTGCCGTACGGATTCTTTATCAATTCCTACAGTCTCAGTAATCTCTCAAATACTTAACCGACGATCAGGTTGAACCAGATTACCGATTATTTCAATATTGTCATCCGTGTTTGACGTGGATTTGGTTTTCGTTTTATTAACGTAGAACTAGAAGCAACACAAGGGCTATTGGCGACGGACCTCGTAATTTTGAGCCGCATGGTCAAGTGGTGAGAACGACACCTTAGCTGCCCCCCCCCTCCTAACTTCCAAACCACGCCAAGGGAAGACTTTGGGCCCCGATAGATTTAACGGGCATTAGCCCCGGCTATACAGTGAGTCTGTACTTGGATAAAACTAACTTAACAGATAATTTGGAATGAGATGGTTCATGTATTGGTGAAAAAATTTGACACACGGAATCTTTGTCAATTCCTACAGACTCAGCAATCATACGAATAGTTAACCGACAGTCAAACAAAACCAAATTAAGATTTTTTAGATATAGTCATTCGAGTGTGACGTGGAAGGGCGACCAGATATGAATAATCTTCAATGTCTTCTTGGCCATTTTGAAAACGCTTATACCACTTAAAAACACGTGGATGCTGTAAACAATCATTGACATACACTTCTTTCAATAAATTTTAAGTTTCAGAAGCGGTATTCCAAGTATCATGTGAAATTTTACAATTCTTTGCTAGCTTATCATTTTTCCGAAGAAACAAGGAAAAAAAAAATACTTATGCAAATGAGGGGTACTCGTATATAGATTTGTTTACAGAAACGAGAAGCGCTGCATTTAATAAAGAAGGCTTGACGTTAAAGAGCTGTCAGCCGCTGGCATTTGGCGCATGCGTACTTCTTCTGAACCAGCGTCAGTCTTTTTATTTTATAGCCACACGTAGTGTATAGAATGATAGAATGAAACAGAAAAACTGTACTTGTTAAATTGCTGAGAGGATTATGCGATGAGAGAGAGTATTGTGCTTACAAATTTAATCCAATCAATTACAAATTTAATGACCTTCATATAACTGATATTGTACTTGGATCCAGTTTATATATATTGTTCCTTACTCGGATCTTGTTTGCTGTGTTTGAGATAAGTATAATATTACAGATATATTCTTTGTTTTTTCGGAAGCAAATTAGTTACCACACTCCATTTATAATAATAATTAATTTATTGGATCATTAGAAGAATTAAATAAAATCTAGTTATCTATTAATTATTTCTGTCTAACAATTTGATTGGTTGATTAATCACCGAGTTTCATTGGATTATATCCTGAGTAGAGAAGCAGAAAGTCATAGACTTCAGAAATTCTTTATATTCATGAATTTTTATTAAGAAACGTGCTCACAAATTTGAGCTCACAATAATCCTTTCACCCTAGGATATTTTTCCTCCCGAAATGATGACACACTTATCATTTCTGGAGCACCAGCTGCCATTCGCTGCACTCCCCTTTCACCCCTTCAATCTGTTTCCAGCTGTTCATTTGTTTCTCCAGTTTTTCTTCTCGCATTTCATTTAAAATGGTGTTGTCCATTTTTTTTTTATTTTTTGTTACTTCCACTACAGCTTCTAGTACGTTGTCCTCATTTTGTTTTGCTTTTATCTGATGTCTTTCGCTGACACTAAGATAAAACGCGGAGCAACTACTCAGAAACTCTGTAAACAACTAATGATTTGTCATAATGGTTATTTTCTTACCAACGTGTCAGTTTTGAAGGTTTTATTCAATCTGAGTATCGAATTTACTGTTGTCTGGACGTTAATGGTCTTCATGCGATCAATACGTTCTGGTGTTTTCGCTTTCCAGTTTCTAGAATAGACTGAGCGACAAGAATTTTCTTTAGAACGACGTGTATTTGATTTTAAAATTTTGGTTCAAGTCGGATATTGGGTGCCCCTTGGCAATCGGTGACTTTTGGATGTAATAACGATTTAAATGTGGCGATTTAGGTTATAGTAACCCTAAATTTTGTTACGCTTTTCATTTGCAAAGTCTTCTTGACGTCAGGGCTTTCATTACGCTACTTTGGCGACCCTTCTTCTAAGATATCGAGTTTTCGCCACAATCGCCAAGGGAAACCCGATACTGGACTTTAACCAAATGGAAAACTTGACTGTTATTTTTAAGTTGTAAATGCAGTTTAATAGTATAAAACTGCTTTAATATTCAAAGAATACATCAATTTATACTCATATTTGAAAAACACAGCAAATAAGGTGTGACATTGGGCTATTTGGGCGACTTTTTTTTTAAATTAAACTACATAAAATTATGATTTCTTCCGAACAAAAATGGAATGTTATTAGGTAGATTAGATGAAGATAGAAATGATGTGAAGTGAATTAGAGGTAATGATATATAAATAAAGTAGCATTGAAAGAAAATGAGGGGAGGTTAAGGATAGATTTTTATAATATGGATTGAAGCATCTGTATTGGCTTTTTACATTGAAGCGAAATACAGTTAAAGATAGGGAAAAGAACCGTCGGTTAGCGAGAAGTGTTTAAATAAGAACGATTGATTAAGTAAGCTCCAATTTCATGGATAGAACGTAATCTAGAATTGACGATTTAAGTGAAATTTGACAGAGAGTGATCTTATTTATTTCTAAGTGATTATTAACAAAGTATTTTATTTTTCTCTTGTGTATTGGAGTTTGGTACTTATTGACTATTATAATAGACTGAAAGATGGCAACAGAACTAAATACTGAGAACTAGCGTTGCAAATGAATGCAGCAATGAAGTTTGTATATTTTAAAACAACGTGTTTCAGTATTTGTTCAATAAGTAGAAGGGATACTCAAATAATTAAAATCGTTATTTGGTTTAAATCTACATGAAACTCTACAAGAATGATTTCTGTGTTTGCAAATCGGTTTTGAAAAAATAATTACCACCTGAAGTTACTAAATTTTTTCGATGACATTTCACTGATACATATAGAAATTACTTCTATGGTTCCAAAATTTTAGAGAGGTGTCATTTTCCTATGTATTTTGTTTATGTTTAAGCATAAAATAAAGAATTTGATGCGTAATTTCTTAAGAACTGTTTCTTTTTTTAATAATAGCTCTCCAATTACATTTTCAGTTTCAAATGTAAGAGATATGTCGATACATATTTTATACTGATTTTGTAACAACTTAACTAAGGAAAATGGAACTAAAAGTTTGTCAATTGATTATGCTAGATGAATGTTTCAGACTTTTTTTTTCGTTTGAAAATCTTAAATATTATATAACAGTTTATATTAACGTATTCAAATAATTTTTAATTGCTAATGTGTTTCATCACATTCATGTTCGCTGATGTAGGCGTGATAAAGAACTTTTAGTTGTCCATGTTGCAAAACTGTTTTATTAAGAAACAAAAATGATGCGAAAAAAACAGAGTAGTTTGACTTGATTTCATGTATAGTTTACATTTATTTTCAATAAGACTAAATTTTATCCATATCCACTTTAGTGGAACAACGGGCAAATATATAATTAATTTGCTAAGATATTTTCCGCTAGAGTTCACCCGTGTGGTGACCGAGTGTGGAAGATTAGTCCTACTGTAGCTCATGTATGTCGTAAGAGGCGACTAAAATGGGTACCCAGCGTTCGGGGGGTTTAACCACTCACCCTGTCTTTGATGGTTATATCTGGGGACCTCAGATGTTTGCCTTCTGTAGGCGGTTCCAGGCATCATGACCCCGAGGCACCCTAGTTATATTTCTCTTTCTCATGGGGCTTACTGTATTTGGTAAACACGAATGACACGCTCCCGTGGCGCCCAAGCGATCCTTCTCCATTTTCGACCCACTTTCTTGTGAAAGCTTTTACTTTTTTTTTTAACTTTCAATCATCTACTACGGTTACGTATAGTCTGGCGCAGCATATTAACATCTGGCTGTTGCATCATTAAACTTCATTTTCCCTCAGACATTCCGCTAGTTTTGAAATAAATACTATTTGTAAAAAAAAAGACTTTTTTTTGTGCTAATTGACCATTCTTAATTTTTTGTCACAATTAATTTGTAAGAAAAAAAATTATACTTATTTTAATTTGGAAGAAAAAAATTGGAAGAAAATTTTCTTTAACTGGAAGAAAAAAAAATTAATTATAAACTTTTTGACTTATAAAATAACTATTTTTTTATTGAATGGTTTACAAAGAGGGATTATTAAAAGAAATATTTTTAGGGAATTTCTTAATATTATTTTTTAAAACTTTTTTATAACCACTTCGATTAATTCTTTACGCTAGCTTAAATTTTATAAAATTCCGAATCAGACATCCGTGAAATTGAAATACTTAATTTATCTTTTCGACTTAGTTAAATTTGAATGTATTAGAAGATGCACTTTTTTTTTTTACCTTTATGAGGAACAATGTATTTGGAATACGAAGATTACTAGAAATTATGAGAAAAGTTGAAATTATGTTAAATTTTCATTTATATAAAATTAATTACACGTATAATAATATTAGATTCAGTAACCAATAATACAATTAATGTTCACTTATTTTAGAATGGATTAGATAGAATTTTAGAGGCAAATATTTTGGCGACAAAATTTCTAGCAACAGCTAGGAATTAATTTATCATTTGATATAGTTCTTTTAAAATGGTGGATTAAAACAAGCTATGGATTTAAGGCTAAAATTTTTAACTTTTAAGGAGAAATATTCTTTTCTTGTAATTAAAAAACGTGAAACGTCTCGTAGAAAACGGCTAAGAGAAATAAATAAACCGTGGTATAAATTATTAAAAAAGGAATAAATGGGTCGACACAAGATATATTTAGAACTTTAAGAGATACCACTTAGCAAGAGACAATGGATTTTTTTTTTTTTTTTACATTTCATGGAGATGAGTTTATGTAAATGATTGTAACAAAAACTGCCTATATACTATCCAAAATTTGGAGAGAAAGATGTTCAAACCTGGTTCAAGAATGGAAGGAAAGCTTCATTAAGGGCTGGTCAAATCCTCTTTTAGCATACTGTTTGGCGTGATTTAAAAAACTACGCCAAATGCGCTATTTTCAATCTCTAAGCCGTTTCAACAGGAAACAAGATGGCGCTTTGTCTGCGATTGACGTATGTAATAAAATATAGGTTATCAGGAATAAAGAATATTTAAGATTTTATAGTTTTGAAATTCGTTTTAAAAATTATTGTAGGAAATAAGAAATACTGTTTTTTTAAATAATTCATTAAACTTAATTGTTAAAAAAGTAGGGCCTATTTTAAGTTCTATTGTATAAATTGTATGATTAAATTAATTTTTAAGCTCCTTGTCTTACAGAGAATGTATAAGAACTGAAGACTGAAAATATAAAACTAATAAATATTGAATCGAACTCTTCAAATCTATTAAATGGCTTCATTTTAAATACAATTGAGAAGATTTAATAATTTTGAAGTATATTATTTTAGAAAATATTCTGCATTTATTTCTTTTAGTAATTTCTCTCAGGATTCATAATGTAATCTTGAAGTGTAGATATTTTCTTGAATATGATTTAATATGGAATGTTTTTATTGGCAATTGTAATGTCCTTGTAACTGAAATATATTCATGTTCCGTATAACTTTCTTTCTGTTTCATTAAAATATTGCACTATCGTAGTATATTGTCCAGAGGAGATTGGTATATAGTCCAGAGGTAATTCCAGGGGAAATAAAGATTTTTTTAAGCTATGATTTCCTAGGAAAGTGGTGCTATTATCTAGCAGTCGCAGACTAGCGGAGGAGGATGTCAAAAATCCTCTTGCCAAGTCCTTCCTAGGAAACCATCACTCGTATGGTGACTGGGTGAGAAAGAATAAACCCACTGTAGTTCATTCATTTCGTAAGAGGCAACTGACATGGGCACCTAGTGTCTGGGGGTATAGCAGGGTACTTTCTCCCTGGGAATTATACAGCTATATCCTCAGGGGACCTCAGGATCTTGCCTTCTTTAGGTAAGTACGGGCATCATGACTCCAAGGCACATTAGTGATCTTTTTTTTTCCCATGAGGTTTACTGTCTTTGAAAACGTAGATGACGCATCCCCGGGATACCCTAGTGATCCTTCTATATATTCGACCATCTTTCTTGTCTCACTTTTTATCCTTTTTTCCAACTCCTGTATCACAGTTACATCTTGTTTGGAGTAGCATAATATAGCTCTTGCGCCAATATTATCCACTTTCACTCACCCACTCCTAGAAAACCGTATCTTACCTGATGATTTACTATCCACTCGCATTCAACGTTTTTTAGGAAGCCGTGCTATTTGATTTACTTAAGCAACGTTTTAGTGACGTAATCTTTCGCATCATTGCGGCCACCAGGTAACGGTTCCGCTTTCCTGGGGGAAAAAAGCTGTAGTGATGAAAAACACGAAAACTATTTTAGACAATTATATTGTAATCTAAAAATCAAAACTTATCATAATATGTTATTGTTTAGTCCCTTTTGTTCTCATCCATGTATAAATGAATTCAAATATAAGAGGAGGGTTGAAAAAGAACCATTTGGGGATAACAGGGGTCATTGCAAACAAGAGGGTATTATCGTTGTATGACGCCATCTGTAGGCGGCCCAAAATATTTGATACTGATTCTTAGGTTAGCAGTGATTGTTCTCTAATTAAAATTATGATGGCTGACGCTTCGTGTTGTCATCGTCGATGAAATCTGATTCAATTAATGGTGTACATAAAACCAAGCAACAGCCAAGAAACGGGTTGCAGGTTTCTAATTCTCCAAAGAAGGTAAAGACGATCTCATCAGTCAGAAAAGTTTTGGTGACACTTTTTTTGGGATGCGAAGAGCATCATTCTTTTCGACTTTACAGAAAAAATGATCACCAGCCGATAATATTGTGAGATATTCCAATCCGAATGCTCATTTCCCTTTCCTAGCATGGTTAATTACTGAATCGGTATGGTATTTGTAAAGCAACATTCCAATCAATAATTTGTTTTCTTAAGTTTATTCCAAAATAATACATTTATAATTTTTTTAAATAAGTGTAACATCTACATCTTAACACGTATATCTAGTTAGTATAGGAATTCAAGCTTAAATCCCGACTTTTCAAAGTATCGAGAAAGAGACCCAGCATTGTAGGAACGTATCAATAAACTATTCAATAAATAAGCATTCGAACGATTAATGATTTTATTTTTGCGTAAGATGTGTATATTTAATAAAATTGCAGCGACTTTCGTCTACAACAACGTTAGAAGTTAAAAGGCCTTACTCAACCAGCCAGATGAGATATCTTTTCAGCCTGGTTGGTAGGATCGTCAACTTCGGACCCACTAGTCCAGGGTTCGAAACAACGCTGCCGCATCAAGCTCATCAACTCTCCCCCTCCTCGCAGTAGGAAAACCACTCGCGGCCGAAAAATTATGAACGCAGAAAATGTTTATATCTATTAATTGTGAATGAAACAAGTATTTCATTGAAATGAAATACTTGTTTCAGTTCATCACAAATATTTTCATACTTCATGTCTGAAATTAAAGTTTCATTAAACGGTACTTTAGGTGTAGAGATATACATAAAAATATCAAAGTGTTAATTCGACTTTCAATATGGTAAAAGCATACGCCATTTTCTACTTTATTTTAGGTAGTGATTCTTTTTAGGATGAAAACTAAATTATTTATTTTTCCTAAAAATTCTTTTCATAAGCTTTTATTTAATTTGCTATGTCAATATGCAAAAGTATACGAGGTGTGGCATTTTAATCACGAGACTGACGCTGCAACAGAAAAAGTGCGCAAGCTAAAATACCAGCTACTGACAGCTGTTTAGCATGAAGCCTTTTCTTTTGAATGCTGTGCCTCCGTATACCCGCAGGCATCGTGCGCATTAGAGTTATTTTTTGGATTCACCAGAAAAATTCAGTGAGCAATGAATTGCTGTGAAGCTTCACATTAGACTCAGGGAAACCGCCATTGAAGCTTATAATTTATTGAAAGATTTGTATGGCAATGAATGTTTATCGTGCGCACGTGTTTCTGAGCGGTTCAAGGATTTTCAAGATGGTCGAAAAGACGATTCACACCCCGGTTGCTCTTCCAAGTGAAAAACAAAAAAAATCGTTTATCTGCTATTATTTGACCGTCGGTTAAGTATTCTTGTAATTGCTGAGACTGTAGGAATTCACGAAGAATATGTACTGCAATTTTTTCAACCAAGACGATGCACTGGCTCATTCTACATTTTCTGTCGAGAGATTTCTCGGCCAAGTGCAGCTCCTCGACCCAGAAGTGTTAGACCATCCACATTTTTCACCGTATCTTGAGCCATGCAACTTCTTCCTGTTACCTAAAGTGAAAGCTACCTTAAAAGGAACAAGATTTCCGTCCCTTGAAGCTGTGAAAGAAAATGCAGCACGCGTCCTGAAGGAGCTGACAGATGAAGACCTCCAGCACTGTTTGGAACAATGGAAGATTCGTATGGAACGTTGTAGGATAGAGAAAGGGTGTATATTGAAGGTGATAATAAGTAAATATATATGACATATAAAAAAAAGTTTTTGTGCCAGACTTGTTATTTAATAGCCACGCCATGTATACCTTTCCAGTTCCACACTTGTGATAAGATTTTAACCTACTTCCTATTATTCGATTGAAATGAAATTTTGCATATACATTTAACTTCTATTTTACAACAATACCGTACTATGCTCAAGAAATGTTTGGCTTGTGGAGGGGAAGGGCCCGTGTTCCGGGTTTTTACACTGAACAATATACAATATTGCTGAAATTTCTTATATACGTATAGCTCACGTAATTGCTTTTTTTTTTTTTATCTTAAGGTATCAGAAAAAAAGAAATCAGTAATTATGAGTGAAAAACGTTTTAAATCAAACTTTTATTTAAAGAGGGATTTAAAGGTATAAAAGTAATTTTTTTGAAAAAAAAATATATATTAATTTATAAAAGCTTGAGACTTTAAAACTTTTGATCTCACGTATAATTAACTATGGTATTCAATCATCGGTAATTATCTAGGTATATTACTGATGCAATATTTTCCCCAATATCTTATAAATTGCCCATCTGTAAATACTATGTGTCTTTACTATATACTATGTGTTTGTTACTTACATTTCTTTTAAACAAATCGTTCTCAGATGTACGGTAAAATATTTATAAACATTTCTCTTTCTAAAAACATAGAATAACATTTCCATGAAGTTATTTTTCAAACATAAATTATCTTTTCATTTTTATTCATCATAATGACTGAAAATTTTTACAATGCCTTGCTGTGATTCTAAATATATTTCTCTTATCACAGTTATTTTATTCAACAATAAACGCTCTTCAATAAGAAAGAAATTTACTGTAACAGACAATCCTAAACTAAAAATTTGTTTAGTATAAATTATTAACAAAGTATTCATATGCTCAGATAAAAGCTTTAAACTCTCAAAATGCATATAAAGCGTAAAACTACCACGAATAACATGACTGTTATTACTGTCACTTATTTAAATGAGTTTCCTGAAGCCATTTTATTGAGTTTGTCAGTCATTTTGAACCACGACTGCACTGTTATGCGTTGTAATATATCATTAATTCTCTATAAATAATAAAATTATTATTATTCATAAATGTAAGATCATTGGAACTATTTTTGCAATACTGTAATAAATAAAATATAAATATTTAGTGTAAAAAAGATTTGTTACAGTCTTGAAAAAATGGGACATCTTTAATGGTGTGTGAACTAACACTGAGATTAGCATTTAAAAGTCATAGAAATTTCGCTTACCTGTCAGACAGGCGGCTTTTCAATCATCGGATATTTGATTTAATCCGAAAGCTCATATAACAGACTTGCTTGCTATAAGTTAATTTTTTTTTTTTGCTATGATGTCACAAAACATTTAAACAGAGTGTAAAATAAATTTTCGCTATTAAATTTCAAACATTTCGATTGATGTTCATCCACTACGGAAGACAGTTACATTTCTGATCTAGGGAATGTATCGTATGGCGCGCAGCGCCCTCTATTCTCTAGTTTCAACTAATAGTTTTCGCAATTCTCATCATAGCTGAGTAAAATTAGCATGTCCAAAGATAATTAAATGTTAAAGTGTCAAACATTAATTACATAATTAAGTTAATATAGTCAAACCGTTTCTAAAACAGTCTTTTACAATATGGAATCCGATTTGCTTGCAGAGTTAGGTAGAATAGTCTAATTTTCGAAACCAAATTTTACTGAAATATTAGGGGAGAATTGTTGCAACGTTGGGTATTGACAATTTTCCCTTTTCTGACCATGATGACTTTTTCTAAATTTTTGAAATATTTAAATTAAAACAGCTTTCTACTAAAATGAATTGTGGAGTATGCAGATTACAATGAAGTTGAAAAGTGTATGGAGAAGTGTATACGTAAGCTAAGTAGAATTAAATATTAGAGTATGTAGATGGGGGATGATATATATATATATATATATATATATATATATATATATATATATATA
>BMAW01059751.1:0-42933 GCA_019974015.1 Nephila pilipes | reverse complement strand
TGAAAATATCTTAAGTATTTTTAAAAAAATAATAAATTTTAACAAGTATTTAAACAGCATTAAAATTTTCTAAGTATTTCAAACTTATCAGCATCTTGGATTAAATTGGAAAGATCATTACAAAACTTTCCATTAAAACAACTTTTTAAATGCAAGAGTAAACATTGATTAAGAATATTTCTTGATTTATTCTTCTTTACTAAACAGCTTCAAATATGCAGTAATTTGACACTTTATTTGCGACGTTGATCCCAATGAAGACTCTTTCCTACTGTTAAGGAATTTAAATAAATATATCTTTTGAAGTCGTTAAGTAGCGAACGAAGTTGGGCAAAAGCTTCACCAAATGACCTGCGATTTAACTTGAATGGAAAAGTATTTTGTAAGGACTTAAAGTAAGCACCATTCTTTGACTCAGAGAATAAATCAGATCGATCGATTGATGATTTTGAAATTCAAGTCATCAGAATGAAGATAAGTTATGATTCACTCTTTCTGGTATATCCAGAATTATAAATGGGGAACTTAAGTTTCGCCTGATGAAGAATGATATTTTAATTTGGTACTTCAATGCTATGACTTACAATTGGAATGTAAATATGGGGAATTGTTAAATATATGATGAGAGTTTGTATAGTGATTTGATTAGTGATGTTTTTAATTTGATAAGGTTAAATTAACAAGTTTTCTTACACAAATTATTATTGCAAATTTATTCCTTAGTTATGAAACAAGGAGAAACGAAGATAAAAAAATTAAGACTAACACAGAAAGATAAGAAATTCGATGAAAAAATGGTACTTCGAACATTTCTGATTTTATGAATTATTCTTATTAGGAATAATTTTTTTTTTACAAAATCAAATTTAATTTCCTATTATATTTAAATAAAACGTTTCAAATTTAAAACAATTTTATTAATTTAGATTTCAGTTTTACCATATTTCATGATTTTTAAAATAAAAAAAAAATCTGAATATAAAATTTAGCTTTATTTATAAATAGTACTGTTAAATAAGGATATTTTACAGATAAAAATAAGGATTTAAATAAGGATACTTTACAGATAAAAAAAAAAGTTGAGCTACTGAAAAATAGGTTATTTTAAAATATTTGGTTAGCATTGTATATTTGTTCCGATATATTTCTTTTGCAGTCTACTGTTATGAAGAAAAAATACGCATCTTACGATATTAATTTTTTTTTTCTTTATGAGATGTTTCTAAAACGATTAATGTAAATTGAAAAATGATTCATAAATCACCTTTCTCTGGAATAAAATCAAGCATATAAACTACGATGCAGAACCTGCCACTGCTGATAAAAATTTTGTCCTGTTATATAAAATTAAAAATGCAACTAACGCAGTAGTTTAATCTTTTTTATCACTGTCTCTCTCATAGATATCAAAACTTATGCTATAAATTAGAGTTGTTTAAAAGAGAAATAAAATACATGTTTCGTCAAATATACAGTTATTGACAGATTTAAGTTACAATTACTATCGTAAAACTTATAGATCCTTTCGAAGGGAATAATATATATATATATATATATATAAGTAAATACAGCTGAAATTTCCTCTATATCAAAATAATATACATATAATGAATGAAGTTTAAGAGTTATAGAATTAATTATTACTTAGAATAACCTAAAAATAAATGAATGGTAGAGTGTAGTAATAATATATTAATGTGAACCTTTTAGTAATTCTGAACGCATATCGTTTGATTTCACCAAAACATCTATGACATAGGAATTTTTTTCTAAAAAAAAAGGCTTAAAAATGTTGAGTTAATTATATATTTCCGAAGACGCTTGAAATAGTAGATAACTTTTTATACAAACGATCTCAAATATGGTTGTTTTAAAATTCTAGAAAATCTATACATTCAACAACTTTATGGTGTTGAACGTAAGTGATGAATGCAGTTCTAAATGTTATCGTAATTCAGAATGAAATATTTTAAAGTAAATTTAATTGCCCTGTATTCTCTGTGACGGCATAAAACAAAGGTAAGTGAAGCAGTAATTACCTTGATTACGCTAATGAATAACTGCACAGGACCGTTAATGATGACTCTCACTCATTAGAACAATTGTTATTGGCTTAAGTTATTAACGAAACATAATTACCCTACCTAAACTTATAATGAATGCACAGGCGAGAAAGTAAAAACAAGGCTCAATTTTTTCAGCCCTAAATTAAGAGGCGAAGCACGCAAGACGAAGCAATTATTATAATTGGAAATTTATTTAAAGAGAAGTAAATTAGATAGTGCCTTTAATTTCAAAATTATATACTTAATGAATCTTTTTTTACCTTAGAGTACAAAGATTAGATTTAACTTCTTAAGTAATCATCATCTTACTCACACTTAAAAATATGCGTGAATCATTTATCTTAATTATGAATATGTGTACATTTAAATTTAAAATATGTTTAAAATGGATTTAATGTGTTAAATATAAATATATTTTTGATCACTAATATACTATTTTATAACAAAAAATAATTTTCTTCATTATAATTAAAAATATAATATAGAGGAAAGAGTAAAAATTCTTTTATTTACCGCAAAGTTCCTTGATGTGGTTTATTTGTTAATGCATTTTATTATTTACGTTAGCTAAGTGAATTGAAATATATATTGAAACTATATATTATACTTTTAGTTCCTCTCATTTTCCTATTTCAACTTAACGACTTACACAGGAAATACTAGTAACAGCTTAAGAATATCAGAAGAATAATAAGTGTAATATTATTAAAATGTGTGTAATGATAATGTTAAAATGTGTGTAATAATATTATTGAAAATTTTTGATTCGCTCTAATACACTTAAATGTCTGCTCTTTGCAAAGGGAGAAGCATAGAAATACATTTTACCCTAAAGATTGTCTTAAAACCACAAATTAACTTTTTTGTTTAAAAATGAAAAGAAATAGGAAGTAATGTAATCAATAAGGTATAACGTAATTATTAAGATATTTGACAGTTAGAATCTTAATTAACGCTTACGAATTCTCATTTATAATTTTCTAACCATGTACCTCATCAAGGATTAAATATATGATTATTAAACAGAAGGCGATTTTTTTTATATTCAAATCGCTAATCTTAGCTTTATTTCAGTAACATATTAGAATATTTAAGCTTGACTCTTGTAATATAACGGAAATCAAGGAGGAATTATTGAACTACTTTAACATAAATGTCGAATCAACTTCGTTTTATTACAGCACCATTCTCCTACATTGTGTTACAAAATATTTCAAGAAATATCTTCAAAATAAGAAAACTCTCCATTGTATCTCATGGTTTTTAATTTCTTGTAATGTTGATATGCGTAAACCTAAGTGTTTAATAATACATATACATCCATTCCGTCATTATGATGCATTGCTTCAAATTGAAGACAATTATAGTGAAATTGTATATGAAATGCTATAATTAGAACCTTCATGAGTTCTAATTATAGCATTGTACTTTTTAGTATTCCTCAGATAGTTACTTTCTTAAAGTTTACATATTTTTCTGGCTTATAAAATTGCTTTTCTTGATAACGAAAATGGGTAATGACATTTTTCTGACACGGTTTAATTAATTCGTATCATTAATATGCATAGAAAATGTATGTAAATTAATTAAGCACTTTTAGATGATCTGCATTGATATAACGCTTGATATATGTCATGAGATAGAAAGAATATTTTGCTCATTACATTGTTTTCAATAAAGTGTGACTCTGGATTCATATATGCTGAAAACGAATTAAACAATAACTTCCTTTCAACGGTTCATCGAGATTCCAAAATTCTTATAAGAAAGAAAAGTAACCAAACATAGTTTTATATTGAAAATAAACTAAAGTGTTTGTAAACATATTGCTAATAAATTATCTGTCACATATACGTGTGAAAGAGAACCCAAAGAATAAACTCCCTTTTTATATATTTTACGATATAAGTTCCCAGATTACAATAAATGTTTAATGTTTTTATATGTACATTCTTTTTACAATCAGATTAAGCTATGTAAAGTACACTTTTTCAAAAGACTGTAGTAATAGCGAATTAAATACCACAAAAATATATAAGGTGTATATATATATATATATTTCATACACACACACGCACTCACACACACACACATATATATATATATATATATATAAATGTGTGTGTATTAGGCCTACTAATTTGAATTTGGCTATTGCCAAAGGTGAATAATCAGAAAATACAAAAAATACCTAAAAGAGTAAGGTGAAAATTATGTAAGCAAAAGAGAGATCGACAAACACAAATAAAATTTCCTTAAGGCTTACACTTTCTTCACCTTCATATAAATAGTCTCGATATACCTTTTTGTCATCAGATAATGTATCACTAATATTGGATAAAAAGTACAACAAATGTATAATTAAAAGTTACAATTACTTCAATACCTTTTATATACTTAAATAAGAGATTCGAAGATGAGAGGTGAGGAAAGCTAGAACAGGAAGGGATATATAAGGACAATGTCTTTTCATGTCAACAAATAAAAACTTTGTGAAAAAATTTGTTATGAAAATAGAATAGAAATATAAATGCACACTAGTTGGGATCCAAGTGTGGAAAATGAATGTTGCTCTTATCCATTATATATATATATTCATCATACTATATATTATATAAAAGATATATATTTTGAAAGGATATTCTTAAATACATGCAAGATGCTTTCTTTAAAATAGTAACATTCTTAAATCCTCAATGTTAATGATTTTAATCAACAAACCTGTCTTCAGTAACGAAAGTATATGGTGTCAGCAATTGTTATTAATATAATGGAAATAAATAATAAAATGTAGAGAGATAATTAACACAATCGTTTATCCAGCCGTTTCAAACGTCAGAATCAACAAACGATAATTATGTCTGCTGGTATATATGGGATATTTGGTGGATCAATTTTTATTGAGCTAATTATTATTTCTTGTGTTAGGTAAATCCTACTACTCATAATTATTTCAGTTAGCAGTTTATTTTTTTATGAAGAATAATTTCTAAATATTAACCTTATTTTGTAGCCACAATATAATATTTTCATAAGTTCATTTATTTATGAGAATCTTTTAAGGAAAGAAATGTTCTTCTCAAATGTTTGTAACCTGATGATAAATACAGAATGTAGTTTTAACACAGTAAAAATTTTGTAACTCTGCTTAATAGTTAATAATTTAATCATATAGTATATATATATATCTGTGGTGTAGTGAAGACTTGTTCTTACTTTTGATGAAAATGGTTAAAGATGTCGTTATATGTATATATCATATTGTTTGTAGCCCTATAGTAGAAAAATAAATATGTTTCATCTTTTCATTCTCATATTATAAGTTATTTAGTTACTGTATAGTATTGTATATGTGGTGAAGTAAGAAAACTTCGACCTGTGTCCTCAATTTTTTTAAAAATCTTTTCATGATACTTCTATACACAGGATGATCTACAAGCAAATTGTAATCAATTTTCCGATATGTAAATTAAGTGATTCCCATCGCATATGAACTGTTTCGCTTAATCCTCTCTTTCTTCTCCTCCTTGGACTTCACAACGTAGCTTGCAAATTACTACTTTCGTTATTTCATTGTTAAATAGTTACATGTTACAAAAAGTTATAGATTATCTGGCAGTTGATTTTTGCAATTTTAAATATTTAAAGATATGTAATTAAAGATCATAATTAATAACTGCTTAGATAGTTAGTATCAATTAACAATGGTGTAATGTAAAATGAATTATTCATGTTTATAAAGAAAGATTTACTCTCATGTTCTTGCAGTATTTATTTATTGTATTTCTAAAACTTTTAAGGACATTAGGTGGTAAAAGGATAAATACATTAATTAATAAGAACTCATTTAATACTGAGTATATATTTTATAAGAACTCTTTTTTCCATATTTGTGTCACGTTGCTTCATATAAGGTAAAACAGCAGCGATATAACACATTATTAAGCAATTACGCAACTTAAAATATACTACAGTTCCATAAAATTTGGATTCTACTACTGACGTTTCCAACAATACACTATCGAGGTTCAGATATGTGAATAACAGATAATAATTAGATACTAGATAATGCGAAAACCGTTTTGATTTTCACCTAAAAATCACACATTATTTACTAATCCATTCCAGTGTAACATTCTTCTTAAAAATATTATCACACACCAGTAAAGAAAGCACTTTGAATCACTGTGCCAAATAACCGACTAACTGCAGAATTTAGTGCAGTATTGCACGAAGAGGCTAAGTGCAGTCAGGAATTAATTTTAATTAATGTTCACTACAACTCGAGATTTAATACTTAGAAGATTGAAAATTACTATCATTAAGCACTGATAAATAGTTTTCCAGAAGCAATCGATCTATCTTTTCTTATACAGAACACATGCGGCGCTGAGATGCTTTTGGGACTCCAAATAAAACAAATAAAAGTAGTTCTCAGCTCGAGATTCCCACCCCAAAGACGAATTGACTAGATTTGGGAAACAGACTAGGATCGTAATTATAGGTGTTCCCCATTCCCTGATGAATGAATACTGCAACGGGAGATTTTCTAGCAATAAATATTCGGTTCTGAGTGTTACCAGCAATGGTAGGACGATTGCGAGTTAAACTGGATAGCATTATTTAAAACGTGGTGCAGTGATTGCAAAAATAACTTATGCTGAGTAATTAGCGTTATAAAATATTTTCGGATGCATGAACTAACGTGCTACAATAATTTAAGTTTGTTCAAGTTTCTCAGAACAAGCGTTACAAAATTCTTTGTTATGACTTAAGTTTCTCTTATTCATTTACGCAATTTTAAAACATCAAAGCTATGTGTTCTTTGCAAGAACATAAACATCAATTTTTTTGAATAATGAAACTCATTATATAGAGTTGAGGTTGCTTAGTTAGTACACTGGTTAAGCTACCATTGGGAGAAACTATGAGGTCACACATTGTTGGAGAAACCTTATATTAGTTTCATGTAACGAAATATCCAGTAAACAACGTAACTTTAATTATAAAACACTTTTAATAATAAATACAATCAGAATGTATTCTTTTATCAAATATGTTATGAAAAATGCATCATAAATAAAAAAAATGTTTGACTTCCCTTGTTTAAATTTTTCCCTTCATTGATTAAATATTTCACTAAAATGTTATGACACAAATTTATCTTTTCTAAACCTTTTCCGAGCTAATTAGCAAATAATTGTCATAGTAAAAGGTGTTTACATTGTAGGTTTAAAAATACCATCAGTAACCGGATAAGATAAGCGATAATAACTCAGAACACACACACGCAATTTCATTGTATGGTAAAGTAGCTTAAATATTCTTCAGCAATTTAGACCTTTAAAAACACTTTCCTAGTCAGTCAATTTTAAATGAAGCTCACAACATCATTAGTGTTTATAATTATTTAACTAATGATGTGACAAATTATGAAAAAAGGGTACTAATACCTTATTAGAAACCGTAACCTGTTGTAAATTTTGTTAATTCTGAACTGACAGAAAATCGGTTATTTCTTTTTTACTCTATCAAATAATATGAACTGTAATAGGAAAACAAAGTATTTTTTTATTGATGTTCAGTGTATACTTATTTATGGCCTTATGGTTTACACTAATTGAAAAACTTTGGTAAAATCATTTAATATTTTACATACAATCTTTGTGTTTAATTAGACAGTAAATGAAACATAAGTGTTCTAAGAAAATAAGTGTCGTAATGTCGTAATTTTAATTAAATATTCCTTAATAATTCAAATCTAATTAGAAATATTTATTAAATATAGAAGAAAGATGTCAAAGGTTTATTTTAATAATGTATAGAGATTTGATACTCTAATTTTATTTCGTGTAAATAAAATGAGTTATCTATAATATAACACGTTTCTACCACAATATATTTAGAAATCTAAAGTTATATTCATGTATAAAATTAAATAAATTTTATATGAATGATGTATTTTTTGTTTTTTATTTAAGCGTTTATATAGGTCTATTTAAATTTTTTAGAAATTTCAGCACATAATTCATTTTATGAGATATGAACTTCAGCACATATATTTTGCACATTTAGCTGATAATGCAAATAAGATTTAAATCGCTTTCTTAGGGAAGCACTTAAGAAAAAATAATTGGTTATCACTTTATCACTACATAATACACAAGACTGAAGACAAAATTACACCAATGCAGAATATGAACACAACATGTAAATAATTTACAAGATTCTCAGACGCTGCTTTAAAGTGTGCTATGTTCAATACAATAAGGTCAAATCAAAGCATCCTACCGTATAAATACTAGTGAGACAATTAAAAACTGATTCAAAGCTTTCAACCAAGTATTAGGGAAAAACATAAATGAATTAAAAGGTTAAACCGTTGCTTTTCTTATTGATTATCGAAATTTAAAACTGCGAATAAATTATCCGGTTCATAGTTCTCTATTTCTAAAGAAAAAAAAAAGTATTTTTTTAAAAAGAAATTGCTACAACTCTTATAAACTCCACTGAAGAAAGTTTAACTAAGAAACTTTTATTCAGATATTTTTTGTTCCGTCGTAGGTAATGAAAAGAAGATACTTCTATACCCGCTTTTAGTCTTTTTTGCCTTCACTTTTTCTCATTACTTTTCGCACTCCGCCTTCATTCCATTCTGCCTTCACCCAATTACACATCTCCGTCAGCTGAAAACAGCTAGCTGCTGAGGGGAAACGTCCCAGGTTCGACATTCTCGATAATTAAACCCGGTTCTCAGAGGGACTTGTGAATTGCTGGGACTTTTCTGATTCTATTGAAGACATTTTTTATCCGGAAATAGTTCAATTCGGGAATATATCATTTTTGTGACTTTTTTCTTTAAATTGTTATTCAAAGTCTTTAAAAATGTAATAAAAGTTGTGTTTATTCTTGGGAATTAAATTCCCATAGTTCAAAACTGTCTTAGTTTTCATTAGTTATCATAAAAATTGTATTTTCTTAAGAAATTTGAAATCTTTAACTAAAAACATAATAAAAATCTTAAATAACATCATAAATCATTTTTGAAAACATCATTTTACCTTTTATCTTTGACATTCTGCATAAATTCTATTTATGAAAGGAAAACATATATAGAAATTAAATTTATAAGACTATATACAAATTAACATATGATTAATTTGTATCATTTATCTTTAGTCTAATAATCTTTCATTCATTAATTCCCATACGGACTCAAATGTACACACACACATATATATATACAAAACATCTTGACAATTTTATTATTGGAATTGATTTTCATTTAAATAAGGCAGTCATTACTAGTATCTTCGTAAGATTTCTTTTACTAGAATGTTTTATTTTATTGGACGATTATGGAGCCTTTTATTCATTTATAATTCCAAGCTATCACGGAATCAATATTGAGGTGACATATCTCAAACAGTATTGTCAGAGAAGACAAGAGAGGCTAAAATGAGTGGTTAACGCTTAGTGACGATTTTTATACCCGAGAAGAATAGGAAAGATCCAAACGTTTGGTAATACAACAGTTAAAAGTGATCCTCGATACTATAATTACACGGGATTTGTATATATATATATATAGATAGATAAATATATTAATCCCTTCATCTTATACCATGTGAGATACCACTTGATATGGAAAACCCTAAAGGTCCTGCAGAAAACTTTAGATATCCCCATCTAAGCAAATCGACTGCCCATAAAAGTTCTCGTTGCGTACTTACGATGCAACTGAGATCGCGGAACTATGTATCTGGCCTTGTTCATTTTTTATAATGTTCATCTCTTGCTTCTCTCTGTCATCGAAATTAATAAATAATCTTAAAATTGAAAAACAGTTTATACACACACACACACACACACACACACACATATATATATATATATATATATAATTTATTTTCTGCTGAACACCAAGTTGTATATTATTTATATTCAACCCCTAATATTGAGGCAATGATGTTTTGAAAAACTTTATATAAATACGAAAAATTCCTTAAGTATCATTTAGTTTTATAGTATAGCAGAATTTTTTTACACTCAGACATTAGGTAAATCTTAAGAAAAAAAACACAGTATTATAAATCTATCATTTAATTGAGTACCATTTCTTGATGACAAAAATGCTTTTTTTTCTTGTTATATTTTCATGTAAAACATTCTGTTTAAGTTTGACAATTTTTTTTTGATAAAAATTATTAACTGACTATTTTTAAGAAAAGGTGTAAACTTTATTTACAAATTTGACTAATTCAATTTTTTCCTGTCTTCTTACATTTGAGTTCTTGAATTCTGCTTAATAATTTATAATTTTCAATTCGTCGGAAATGACTTGGAATAAAACAATTTTAAAGAAAGTTATACAGGTAAAATTTGACTAAATTATTATTAATTTTTTTTAATTTAAATAATTGTCATTAACTAGCAATACATTTCAAAACACCGATTACTTAACTCTATATATATTTTTAATGAAATAAATATTTTCGAAACTTTCACGTGATTTACAAGATATGGAATTATATTATCATTTTAAATCATACCAATAAAATAGTTCGCAAAATATTTCGCAATCAGGATGCCTTATGTATAAGGGTATAATAACTTGAACTAAACTAAATGAACTTAAGACCTAAAAGATTTAAAATAATTGTTCATTATAACTTTGAAAATATTTTTACAATTATTTTTTTTTGAGATAATGGTGATTGATTGTTATTTATATAAATATATTTTATTTTTCTTTCGTGTTGTTAGAAATAGTCCATACATCTTTAACATAGTTGAGTGTAAGGAAAAATTATTGAAATCGTCCTTATGCAATACTAAAAATTCAGTACTTTGAAAACGTTGCTACATCATGTATTTTAATTTTTTTTTAATTATTAGGAATTACTTTACGTCTCAAAATTATTCCACCTGAGCTATGAAATTTGAGATTAAATTCAAATTCATATGCCAATTATGTACTGTAAAAGTAACTTCGCGCTTAAGTACCCATTTAAAAAGTAATAATCATAATAACAATCTCAGAGAAGCAATCTGAGAAAAATTCTTGAGTTACTGCCCAGCACTTTGTAGGAAAAACCCATGTGGGTGCTCATGATTGAAGCATTTTATAAGCAACAAAAAAAAATCGAAACTATGAACTCATTTAAAAGTAATTGCTATGTGAAATGCATCCATGAATTTTTATGATTTCACGACACATGAAGCAACTTAGTTCTCAGATTTACATGTTGAGGAGTATATGAAATTATGAAATTACATCATAAGTGCAGTTGGAACGTTTTTTATTTTTATTTTTCATTTTCTGTGTCCCTTTGTGTGTTCTCCAATTCATAAATGATGCATGTTTCCACTTCGTGGCACAAACAAAGCGAAATAAAAAGACGAGAAAATGCACTTAAAAGTAATTGCTTCTAAGTATAGAATTAAGCTTTTTATTTTCATGGTATGCTTAAAACATGGGTGACCATTTAACAAAGTACAAAAACAGCAGAAGAGTCTCTGCTGACTAATGGTTTTGAGTTAGTTCTAAAATCCAGGTAAAACTCCCTATGTTGAAAATGGTTAAATGTGAGATACTCGGCGCACGTATTTTTTCATTTATTCTTAAATGACTAATAAGCTCTCAGTGGGATTATTGAAATACGATGACTAGGTAATTCGTACATGTTTGTTATTTTAATTATAGAAGAAATTTTTAAAATATCATTATTGAGTAAAACAAAAATTTTTATCCACTTATAAAAATTTTAAATGTGCCACATATATTTTCCTCAAACAAAATGTCATGATTATATTTAAGAAATGGACATGAATAAATAAGAGGAATTTAGAATTTGAATTAAAAATTTTCATAAGAATATATAAGAAAAGGTTGATTTTAACTTTCAGCATTTTTAATATGCATACGTCTTTATCTAATTCAGTTTTATCGCCTTCAGGAAAGTAGTAATTGAAATAAACAGAAAAACATTAATAAATTTCCATTAATATATGTGTTCCCAAATAATGATTAAATATTGAAAAGCACATTTTTAAAATTATTTCTTATAATTAAGTTGGCAATCTGGTCTGAATCATGAATTTGCGCATGTTTTCATGTTATATCCGTAGTTGTTGTTTTTTTTCTTATTTAAATATGTGTTATTTCTAATATTTTGTCTTTGAGATTATTTATCATAAAAAAGTATCAACTATTGATTCCATGTCAGTAATAAATAGTATCGCTGAGTCTCGGTACTTAAGTATCAAAATACGTGAGTATATATATATATATATATATATATATATATATATATATATATATATATATATATATGAGTACATGTGCGTGTTTCCAAACAACAGATTCATTGGAGATTTAACGAATGGAAACTAATATTTGCAAACATTCGAGCACTCATTTTGGAAATAATAAAGTTAATTTATGGTAAATATAGAATGTTGCAGACAAAATCAAAAATGTATGTCTCATTGGGGAAAAAATTTCAGAATTTAAGCAAACTAATCGTTGATTGATTGTATATTACTTCTAAGGTAACAAGGATATTTTACATAATGTACATAAGTACCTAGAGTATGGAAGTAATTTTCATTGTTTGTGTGTTTAGATTTACTACGCTCATAATTTATTCATTAAATCACAGAGAGCAATTCAAAGCTAGATCTCAAAATGATGCAGTCTCTGGTGATTTTTTAAAAGAAAATTTCCATCCAATGCAGATCTATCTAAAATATTCAAGAAATTTAAAGAGTGGTATGATAAATTTTTATCTCGAAAACTTCCTACAGTGGAATGATACGTTATATACATTTTAAATAAACTTTAAACAAGCCTTACTGCATGTAGATAGTACACCAAAAATGGAAATTTTTCTGTTGTTCTTTTTACAGAGTTCTAGTAAATGTTGGCAAATAAAAGCAAAACAAATGAAAAAATTGCAGAAAGGAATGCTTTTAGAATCACCTTCACTTATTCAAGCACTCATAGTTCTTTGTTTATTTTCATATTTCTAAGATACAACTAAAATAAACTACATAACAGCAGTTATGGAACATCTGTAATGTTTATGTAAAAAGAATGATATTTTCACTTGTTTTGTGTTTCTTTATTTAAGACAAGTTTTTCTATGTGATATAGTATATCATATGTCCACTCTAAAAACTCATTTAAAATATCTCGTTTTTACAAAAAAACATTAAGGAGCAAAATAACACCCAGTTTATTTTTTACCTCTTTAAAAGTTTAAAGCTATCTCACAAGAACAATTCATCTTTTCTTCATTTGTATTTATAAGGGGAATGCGTACTGTTTTTTCGCAAATCCCTTATAATGGTCAAGTGATGTCAAGCTTAAAAATACAGATACTGATAGAAAATTTAATGTTGTTGAGTAAAATAAATATTGGAAACTTGTAAGAAATATAATAATTACAGGTGTGTTTTTGAAAGACATCTGTATTTTCTTCTTAATTTTACAATAGCTAGTTAGGAAATGTATTTTCTTGTAAAAGGTTTGCACTTTTATTTTTACTTCTAGTATTTATCTTGCACTGAAAATTTTTTAACAGTTGTTCAGAGAGATTTAGACATCGTATCACTATCCCAAATTGAAGAAAGACCTTATTACTTGTTTAAATAATGTGAGTTCACTTTTAATTCATTCCTACCGAGCTCTGATGCATTCGTTCGGATAGTTATCTTTGAAATTGTAAGCATATATAGCTAGTGGATTAGTTTATTAAAATGCTTTAATAATTGATGCTAATTTTGAGAAAATAATTGAATGGATCATTTTGAAAAAGGCTCCTATTCACTTTTACGTGTTTACAGGAGAAAAAAAAGTTATTTCCAAAATATTTCCACAAAACTTAAATCTGCAATTTTTTGTCATTTAAGGATGTTCTGCAACTTGATGTAAAACTTCAGTAGAAATACTTATGCTCCTATAGATGCCAGAAAAAATAATTTTCCACTGTGGTGAGGACCCATTTTTAAAATGATTTAAGGTTTATGAAGGATCAAGTTCATTTTAACTTACAAAGTCATGTATTTTTATATAACTCATAAGATGAAAAGCAAATACTACTTTAAAACCTTACTGCAATTACGTTTAAAAGCAAGATAAGTGAATTAAAAAGATACAATTGTTCAGGCGCTTCATCTTTGTAGGGCTCTTGAAGCTTATGCTCTTGAAGTTGTATGCCAAATATTCATTATTTCACTGTATTCGTAGAAGCATTTGTAATTGGCTATTCCATATAGAAGGGTTTCTTGATGATCCAATTTTTCTTAAAAGTGATTGGAAGTTTTTCTTGATAGAGTGAAATTTTTTTCTTCTTAACTTTAAGTAAACAGAAGGGGGCATCTTGTTCTTGTTTTTCCAATAATACAAATCCTGTGTCCTTTCTCCTATTTGCTTTTTTACTGGAGTACAAGAAGTCTTGCATATGTCAGAATGTTTTCTTAAGAGAATAACAATAAACATATTGATACTACACACGTCTAACAGACTGATGATTGTTAATAATTTTCGGGTAGAGGTGAGATCGGCGTTCAAGGAAATGACATATTTTAACAATTAACGCTAGAACGCCTCTGAAGAGCCTTAAAAGATAAAATGTGTCCCTTTTTCATACGGAGCATACTAATCTATGTTAAGAGGCTGAGAAACAAGCTGAATGGAAATTTGTGAAAACGTTGAGACCATCTGTTTTCAAAACGACCAATTTAATTAAATATGCATCTCGTATAGAAATTCTAAATGTTGATGTACTAGAAATAGAAATTGATACGTTTGATCAAAAATTATTTACACAAGAACGCGATTCCTAAGAAGCTACCTTATATATGTTACGCGAATATAAAATTTTAATTTTAATTTCATTATGAATGTCATTAATGATGTGGTTCATAGTAATTTATATAATTTTCACAGTCCCGTAACGCCTTTGAATTTCTGAAAACAGTTTTCGAAGCATTAGGGAGAATCGTGAAACTTATTTTAAATTTTCAATAAAAAACATAAATTTACTGAAGATTTAATAGACAAAAGTGTCGATAATTGTACAGCAAGAAATGTATTTTATTTTTTATCAAAAAAGTCATTTAATATATGGGAAAAGAATTTTACAAAAAATTATTATGCTGAATTTAACTTTTGACATTTCTAATTCTTTTTATTTATTTTATCTTAAGCAATTGATTAATATTTGGCTTAAAACAGAAAATAATTCAATACTTGAAAAACAATAGTGTATATGCTCAAAGAAATACATAAATGGCTTTTCTATGTGAGGAGCAATGATTGACCTATGTTTTGGTACCACTTACATCCTTTGTCAGGAGTTTGTGCTTTCCATTATAATAACTTTGATGGAAAAATGTTACAAATAACTTTGATTGATGCACATTACATTATCACAGACAAAACATCACAGCTTGAAATTCTGAAATATTTAAGAGCGTATAATACTTATAATAATACTTATAAGACTTTGTCTTTGCTACTTTCTAGAGTTAACATAGTGATGTTCTTTAATATGAAATTCAATAACATTGTTAATTCAAAAAAGTATTCAATCAAAAAATTTTAACTTTATTTCTTATGTAATATTCATAAATCAAATAAATTTACTGTTCATAACTTACAAGAAGAAAGTTTTGCAATTTTTTCACTTACTTTATTTTCGAAGAATGTATAGTTTTTAAAAATACGAACGTCGACATAAGTATATCTTGAGTGACACCCTGAAAGTAAATTAATTCTTTTTTCAACCAACAATGTGAACCTTTACCTTAAGCGCTTTGACTGTCATTTAAATGTTAATAAAAAAAGAGGAAATTGACAGGCAATATGACTTTATTATTTATTCAAGAAGTGTCACATTATATATCTCTCTTAATAGTTTGTCAAGTTTATCTTCTTCAGGATAAAGTGTCAGTAAACAGTCCTCTTAATGAAAACTTTTAATTTAAGTTAATCAATAAGTTTTTTTTTCCCGAACAGTGTAAAATGTTCTTTATGAGAGAACAGAAATCATATACTTCTTGTTAAGTCTATAAAATATTTCCCTTCTAAATGTATTTGTATTTTATTAATTATACCATTAGTATTCTTTGTAAAAGGCACCAAAATAATAATTTAAGACTGAAAATATACAGGTTAAAAGGTATACATCTCAAAAAACATAGATCTTTAAAAACCCAAACCACAAAATATAGTTTTTCTGTAAACATATTAAAGGCAAATCATATTCCTTACAAAAGCTTATAACTTACTTATTTTCATAAATTTAAAAGCAGCAACAGTAGTGTATAGGTTAGTAAATCTGTCTACAAGCGCCACTAACCCAGGTTCGATTCTTTGTGCGTTTGGCTTGGATAACTAGTCATGAATATAACAAATCAGTCAGAGGCTCATAAATGATCTCCAAGTTCGCGTGGGAAATTTTCTGGGAATGTAGTATTAGGTAAGCTAATCGGCCTGGACACAAGTTAGTTATTAGCGTCCCAGGTCCAATTGAAATGGAGATATACACCACATGATGGGACTTTTTAGTCCCGGGTAAATTAATATAATATCATAGAAAAAGAGATTAAAGATTTGAAATGTTTACAGGAATTTTAAAAACATTATCAGAGTTAGCTGAGCCTAATTTTTTTATTAATCATTAAGTGAATTCATCGTTGAAATTCAGACAAGTTTTTCTATAAACATAGTTCTTTACAATCAATAATTGAAATCATAAGAACTTCAGTTTATTCTAAGAATATCAAGCTTAATCTGATTTTTTTTCTTCTAAATTTCTACTAATTATAGAGTTATTTGGATTGTCAATCCAGAAAAAAAAAACATTTCAATAATATAACTTCATTTTGAAATTTTCTTAGATGATTCATTCACTTAGAAACCAAACATTGTTCAGATATAAAGGTTAAATAAAAAAAAAAAAATCTTGAAAATATCTTTGTTTCTTTCATTTTTTTATTGATTTTCCATTCCTGATTCAATGTTACTTCACATTTCCGCTAATCAGCACCTAAGAATAAATTAACAAAGTATAGAAATAAAATATTTAAAAAATTTAGGGTTCTTCAAATCTTAATTAGTAAGTAACTTCGTGTTTCTTTATATCTTTTTTTCTCTCTGAAGTTCGTATCCTAAATGGAATAATTGCAGCTTGTCTAAAATGGAATGAAAAAATTTTGACTAAATTATTATCTTTAATGACTGTTTTGCATGCTAGGACGAGCTCAACCATTTGTTTCTTAATCTACCACTCCGTTTTTATGTGTAATTATGCTTTTTCTTCTGGAATGAAGGTTCAGTAAACATTTAACGGTGTCATGATTTTAATTATGTCGCATGTCAACTCTTCTTGAGAAACACATAATCGCTTTGGAGGTTAAAAAACTTTATTTTTCAATTGCTCAATTAAGTACTGAAAAAAATTAATAAGTCAAGTGAAATAATGAAATTAAAAATTAATGTTGCTTTATTGTTTCATCTTAATAAAAACAGGCGTGTTTTATCTTTATTTCTAGAAACAAAGGGATATATTGTTTTTACCACATGATCCTCGAAACAAAACAAGTAAATTACATTATTATTTTTAGTTTTATGACACAATGCGAGAGACTACTGTCTAAAGTTTGATAAATTGTTTTGGTAAGTGATTTTTTATAAACATTTCTGTAACTATTTCACTAATTTAGCTCATTTAATTCATTTCTTTTAACTTGTAAGATTATTTGCAAACTAATTTGTTACGTTTAACGTATAAAAAGCACAAAAAAGTCTGAATAGTATAGCAAAAAATTTCTAAAATAAGAAGTTTAAAAGTATTGTCATAATACATAATAAGTGTTATAAGACAAAATATGAACATAATATAAATTTAGCATTTGGTATAATTAAAAAAGTTGTATGCATAACATCAAAGGGAGTCAAATAATTGATAAAGATTTATTGGTTTTATTAACGTCGATTTAAAAGCAACACAAGGACTATTATTGATAAACCTCGTAACTTTGAGCCAGGGTCCAGTGACGAGGACGACACCAGACCTTACGGCTTTATTACGATAGTACTGTACTTCAAAAACATAATCAATATAATTTGTTAATTCTTATATATTAGAATATTTTTGTGTATAACATAACGAATATAAGTTTTTAAAGTTGCTTATAATTAAACAAAATTTTCGAAATTGATTATTTATTTACGCCACTCTCAGAAGCAGTGCATGGGCTGTTGATGATGGATCTCGTAATTTTGAACATCGGTCAAGTGTCGAGGACGTTACATAAGCTGTCTACTTCACCTAACTTACCCACCACGTCAACGAGAGGACTTTGTGAGCCTAGATAGAATTACAGTGCATCGACCCCGACTACAAGATGGGTCCATAGAGGCATCAAGAATCAAATCTCCTACAGATCGAAAACCGCTGTCCGTGAGTCTACGACCATTTTCACTAGGTTACGCAGCCACATTTTTAAATGAAATAAGGTACTTGTGTATTGATTTTCTATGTCAATTACTAAATATGTAAGCAAATTAATTATTTGTTCATATGTTTAAATGTATTAATATACTATTTATAGAAAATTTTGTTTTCGTAAAAGCCCTGTAAATAAAATATTTCAATTGGCTCGAAATTATTCAGTTTTAGCAGAAATATCTTTAAAGAATTGAATAAAAAAATTTAAATGTATTTTGTTAGTTAATAATAGAGTTTGTAATATATAACAAATAGTTAACATATATGTATAAAAAAAATCTCAGTAAAATAGAGTTTATTAACATTGAGTATTTTATTGCAGAAATTAATAAAATATTATAAATTTATATGTCTCTTACTTAAACAAGATGAAAGTCACTATATAAAAATATCTCAATATTTTTAAATCTTTACTATTAACTATTATAGTATTATAGTACATAGTTTTTTATATCAAATTAAGTTTTATGTAAATATTTTTTTCAAATTGTTTTAACTTTTGTGCTGTGCAATATATAGCTAAATATTTATACTTTTGTTATAAAAAGATTTCTAACTTTTGGAACTTTACTTAAAATAAAAAATTGAGAATTTCTTTAAATTATTTGAAAAAAAAAACACAAAATCGTTTATGATTCCTGACGTTATCATTTCTTTGAATAAACATATATAATTTCATTAGTTACTTATTGATTTGAAGAATATAGCATGTTAATTCGCATTTCACTTGACAGTTTTAAAATACTTTCATTATTTAACAATCAAAAACCATATAAAATTACATTACACTAAAGATATATTTATTTAACCAATTAAACTTTGATCCATATTTAAGAAGTGTTGAAAGATGTGCAATCTTCATATAACTTAAAAATTAACATATTTCATTTAATAAGAAAAACTTCTTAATTTAATTCTAACTAGCAACTATCTCACTAGGTAATTAATAATAGTAAAATTGTTTTTTGTTTAAAATCTTTATAAATGTTGATAAATAATACGATGGAATGTAAAAGCAAATGCATCAAGGCTGGGGTGATTAATTTATTTCGCTAGTGTATTTAATTGTTTATTTTCCAACTCTTAAAAAATGTTGAATTTCCTTCAAAGAAAAAAAAACCAATATTCACATATTTCTTTAAGAAATTTCTGTGATTACGATTAGCAGATCTAATTGGTAGAACAAATTACTAAAATAAGAGCTCATTGGTTTAATTCAGGACCCAAATTCAGAAGAATTATGACACCGTTTGACTTAATATACTAATTTCATTGATTGTATCGTATGTAAGATAAAAAGATACAGAAAGGAAACTTTTTTCTAAAATAAAATTCTTCTTTTTTTCTGAATAAATGATTTCATTTATTCAGAGCATAATAGACATCTATCCGCCATCATTCCTTATTAAAAGTTTTAATTTTTTTAATAAAAAAAAGTATTTCAATACTTAAAAGGCCTAAAACCCCTGTATTTGTATTTCCCATGCTTTTTGTGAATTATCTTTGAAACAGTTCTTGCTGGAATATAAATTAAAATGTAATTTTCTGTTAAAATGAAGACAGGACAGACCAATAAAAATGTAATTTAAGATCATACATTTTTGTTTCTTGTATATATTTATATAAACTGAAAAGTGATGAAAAAATGAATACTTTATAAAATATTTAAAAAGACAAAAGGCCAAAATGAAATGTAGAAAAAAATTTAAAAATGAATGGAAAAATAGAACCCAGCAAAAAAAGTCAAAAAGCAATTTCGGACTGAGGACCGAATAAGATGGATTAAACTATTTTGATGGTACTAATCTTCCCACTTTGAACTTAATAATTTAATTGAAAAATCCATACATATATATATAGTAAGAAGTTAAGAATTTCATGAATTAGAAATATTTTTAATTTAGACAATCTATCATAAAACTTGATAATATTAAATAAAGATTTTATAATACCATGTTCAGGATTTTTTTATTTCAATTTTGTTAATTCTCTGTTCTGTATTTTTTTTCCTAATTTCTCTAACTTATTTTCTGTGCATTTGCAAATTAAATGTTAGTTCTATAAATATTATGATCTTAGTTAAGTAATAGAAAATCTTGTAAAAATTAATGATGGATAGATATTAAAAAACTATCGTTCTTCACTAAAACATAAAATATTAGTTTGGTTGTCATTTATATATTGAATAAAACAGAATTTTATAATCATTAACTTGATTTTTAGAACAAGTAGAATTCACTCGGATGTATTATTATATGAGGTTTGGTTGTTATGTTCTAGGTTAAGATATTTTGTATTTTTTATAAGAGTGAGAAATAAAATAAATGAGTTAGTTTTAAAAAATTTCAAAATTAGAAATTTTATACAAAATCAAGTTTTTACCTGAACAAATTTTTTAGCGCGAAATTAATAAGAAGTTTCTCCCAATAATTGTTTTTTTTTAAATAAATATTCATGGCCCCAACATTATTCTACTTTCAGTATGAATTAACTGTGACAATCTTTAGAAATATATAAGTTATAACTTAGGCATTTTAATTTTTTTTTAAAAAAAAGACTTACATGATTTAAATAAAAAAAGCAATTTTTACGTAAGAAGATAAGGATTTTGAATTTTATTACAAATACAAATCTAAGCAAATTATAATGAGATACAGAACATGCAGGAAAATGACTGAAAAAATTAGAATAAAAAATATTTTTTTCTGCGTTTGAAATACACGGCGCTCCTTTATTGTTAATAGTTAAAAAAAAGCTTTATGTATATAAAAAAATATGAACTCTTTCAGGATTATTCTTCAACTTTTTTATGTGGATGAGAAATATTTCTTTTATTTTATCTAAATAGACAGAAAGTTTAACAAAAACACCAGGGAACGTTTCTTTTTAAATACCTACAATTTTTTTTTTAACCACAGGACTATCTTTCTATGAATTTTTTGGATAGATATACATACCCCATGCATGAATTTTCTTTTCTTTTATGATACTTAATCATTTTTGTATTTAAAATAACCTTAAATATTTTCTTTCATGCATTTCTTAGTCACTTTTAGATTTTTTATGCTAAGATGCTCTCTTACGATGCTTCTGGTGAAAAAAGTCTTAAAATAGAATAAATTCCTTTATAATAAGTGTAATCCTCGTCGAATTGAAATTGTGATAAATTTACTTAAGTATTAATGGTTAAGCTTCGTTTGAAAGAACTGAATTTGATTCAAATTAATTTTTCTCTCAATGATAATTTGATTCTTTGAGTTTTTAAACACGGAAAAATAAACTTGGAATGTTTCATTATGTATCATCCTTTTTGAGAATGAATTATCTAAGTTGAGATAGTGTTTATACTCTTAAACAGAAAAGCTATACCTGAAGGAACTTTCTCTCTTATCGAGTTTTAAATGAAAATATTCCCATAGAATTAAATAATACTCTTTTATTATTATAGCTGCTATAAATTGAATTATTTTAAATTATTTCTAAGATAAATATTTTTTGCTTTGAAGTGTAAATCTAAATCAAAACAAATATGAGTTTAACTTCAGTTTTTCTTTTGATCATGGGTATATTTATAGAAAAATATTGAAACATTTCATCACAGTTAGCAACAAAATAAATTATTATGGAATTGTTGACTGAGTCCTAAAATTTAATTCAAAGGAATTTATTTTAAAGTTACTTTTACTACATTAAGTACAATATCAGATTTGAAAAGTGATATAAGTGGTTTAAACGTATGTAATGCTTTTGTGTCATTTTACTCTAATAAACTTGTATAAAGTAGGGGAAAATTCATGAGCAACCAAACGGTAACCAAGCGAAGCTTTAATAGCAAATTGTCCAGAATCTTATAAGTGATATTCAATATATTCTCATTCTTCGTACACAAATAAATTTATTTTACTTTCATTTTATTACATTTATGTGAAGAAATTTCCCATTAAACAAAAACTGACCAAAGATTTTTAAATAATATTTTTGCAAGAATACATTTATGCTCTTAAAAAAGTTATTGAAACCCTCACAAACAAATTTTACTTTTATTAATGATATTTTATTTGTAATACATAGATATTAATTCTTAAAATGTAATTAAAAGCAAAACAGTTCAAAATTAAAATCACACTTTTCCCATTGTCTTCCAAATTTTGCAAAAGAACAATGATATTCTGTTAAGAATTCAGCACTTTTTCGAAATTGCAAAAAAAAAATCACTAAAAATATATTATTGTATAATTTTAAAAAAGAATGTATTATTTTGATGACTGAAATAATTTTAGCAATGTAAATAATTTTAAAAAAGCAAAAGAATATTAATGTTAATATTTACGACTTCTCAGAAGTTTTTTTTATCTCACAGGAATAACATATTATACAGGATTAATTCATTTCTTGATCACGAAATATAATAATTAAGCGAAAGAATTAATAGAGATAAAATAAAATGTATTTTATTCAATTTCATTCGAATGGTATTTAATATTTTAATTTCAAACGTATACACAAACATATTTTCAATAATATCAAGCACTTTCCTTGACATGCTTAAAAATAACTTTCTTTATAAATAAATAAATTATTTTTAAACTTTTTCTCAATAATTGATACAGATTTGAGCTTGATTTAAATATGTTTACTTAAAAATGTCCTCTTTACAATCCGAGGAATAAATTGATAAAGAATATTCCTTTTTAACTAATATTAAAAATTATTTGAAAATTTTTGCGTGTCCTTGACATGTAAAATGACACTTCAGGAAAGAAACGGTATTTTCTCCTCAAAATGAAAAATAGAAAAAAATTAAAAAATCAACCAAATATATTGTTTTAAAATATTTCATTTTTTACCGTACCACACAAAATAAATTCTTTTAAAAGCTGCTAAAATAACACTACGTAAATTCCAACTCAATAAAACATTCTTTCTTGCAAAAACAACAAAAATACGTCAGACGCAAAGAATAAAAGAATCAAAAACTGTGAACCACGCTTTTCCCTTTTTTTATACCACACCATCGCGCTTTTTCCCCAAAGCAAAAGCAGTTGGAATATATTTCGCATCTTCAAATCACCACTCTTCCCTTCTTCCATCAGGGGAAATCCCCAGCGTCGCGAAAAGACCCATTTCTTAAGGATTCCAGGACGATTCCGCTAGCTTAGTCTTTATCCTACAATCGGTGATGCAATTTCGTGGCTTTTATATCACGTGGGGAATAAGGGGAACGCCGATCGCTTTAAAGAATATGACGACGCTCGAGGTTAATATGAGTGTGGCGCAAAAATGCTATTTCATGTTTGTGTAGGGTGTGAAGAAATGTATTCGAATATTTTGTGATGCGCATTAAGAAATATTGCGCCAAATGGATCTTATTCTTATTTTTTCCGAAACATTTCTTCTGTTTATTATGTCAGAAAAATACCATTATTTTTATTGGTAGTTTGAAAACACTATCTCTTGAATGTTCTTGTTTGCAATAATTTCTTAATTTAAGGTTGGGTTCTAGATTTGTGCAAATGCTTTTTATCGTAATTAGTAATGGTTCCCATTATATAAGGGATTTTTAATTCATTCTAAATAACATATAAACGTTAAGCTGCGATAATCTCAGTAAATCAATTTAACATTTTAATCAAATTTGAGAGTATTCATTCAATAATTTTTTATGACTGTATTTATAAATCCTTTAAAATTTTCTTCTTTGAAAAATATTTTTATTTCTATTTAAAATTGATTGTATTTTCTCTTAATTCTGTTTTTGGTGATTGATATATATATTAATAATAATACATAATATAATTAAAATAGGCTAAAATAGTTAAGAATAATTAATATTTGCTAATATTTTAATTGCTAGCTGTTTTATTTGTTGTACTACAACAACTCCTATTTTAAATATTTTAAAAACAGTAATAAATATTAATAAAAAGGAATAAGATTAGCCATTTTGAAAAACAAAACTATAGCAGTAATTCTGATAATGCAGTTTTTCTCTTTATCGGTAATCAAAATATCTGATATAGTTAAAGCCAAAATATTAATAATATACAACCTAGAAATCGATAACCATACATTTATTTATATTCACAACCATAGGTTTCAGATTGAATAAGTGCACTATTATTATTGGTAGTAGAATTAGTATTATTATTAAATCTATTTCTTTACCTTTGAATATATTTATTTTTACTTAATTTTTAGAATTTTTTTCAATTATTTTTTTTTAATTTTTTAAGTAAATGTTTTGTTATTTTATCAAATTTCAGATTTCAAGAAAAGATTTTGTTCTCTGGAAACTGAATACGGCTTTTTGTTTACTGAAGAGCATCTACATTCAAAACATTTAACATAATCTGCTGAATTAAAAAAAAACATTTTTTCATAAAATTATTGTTAACTTAAGAAATGTTTTTCCTCAGTTAGCTTTTTTCTTCGGGTTTTAAAAAAAAATTAATTTATTTCTTTCGAGTAATGTAGTCTTGTTCAGAAAAAAACATATAAAAATAACTTTTTCGTTGTTACTGTTAGAGCAATAATTAATAATTAAAAGCTTTGTTTTTTTCTGAATCTGAGGGAAAAAAACATGAATTACAAAATTAATTTTAAGCCCTTGTTAATTTTTCAAGAAGATTTTAATTCTTTACCTTTATCTCTTGATGCGTTGTTTTTGTTAAAACTTACATTTATACAGTCAGCATTTGTTCATGTAAAGTTTTCTAAATACAACTTATTAGAAATTTAAACATTTGCTTATTTATAAATTATAGTAATGAAATGTGAATTTTTCTTTTAATTTTACAAGAAATTATTTTTAAAAACATGCGGAATAAATATAAAAACTATGACGATTAAAAAAGAAAATAAACTTTAATTATTATTTCCATATAATGAATTGTCAACAATTAAAAATAAATAATGATATTTTCATAAGTAATATTGTTTTGGAAGTATTTTAAATATGTACTTCGATGTGGAATCGGTTGACACTTTTTTTACAGTGGCACATGAGCTTCTCAGTTCTTAATCTATGTATCCTATAAATGTTTCTCAGCATTACATCGGCTTCGCTCGTCCGGAACAATCGACTTCGCTCGTTTAAAATTATTGAAATTAAAAGTTAAAAGAAAGAATAAAGAAAAGGGATTTACTTAGGATTTTTAACTATCTATTAAAATTTTTAAAATAGAAGGTTAAGTGAGAAAAAAAATTTAAAACTTAAAATTAGGGGAATAATTTTCCCGCTATTGGTAATTGCGAAGGAGAGTGTGAAATAGACTTTAGCTGAAAGCCAATGAGGTTGCAGTTTATCAGGACATTGGAAATTTTTCACTCAGAAGGGGTATCAGGAGAGCTAACTACCTGGTTGGTGAACAGATTCTCTACAATTGGAATTGTTATTATAAGGAAAAGTTTTATTTTCATAAAATAATAACAGATGTGACACAGCTTTAAAATAATAAAATCAAAGTATTTACAGAGTTCAGAGCAAAATAATAGCTTCTTGTCACATAAAAAGGGGGAAAAGGGCTTCATATGTTATAGTATAAATAGTAATGAATATTTATAATTGTAAGATAATAATAATTAGAAACAAAAATTTCAAACAATAAAAAAGTGAATTTGGATATTAAAAAAAAGTTTCTAAACCCTAGATTGAAAAAGAGTTACGTATTCGAATTTTAAAAATAGAAATTAAATATCAGTATAATTCTGTAAAAATATTTACCTTGTTAAGCAATTGTTTCGAGAGCAAAAAACTATCTGAAACAGTTAAGTAAATAATACGTCATGTCTTCCTTTTTATTTAAAAGAAAATCTCATGTCCCGGCTTAGTATGGTGTGCCACTCTTAAATCACTTTCTTGAAATTGTTGTAAAAGCCCCACCGAAACCAAAAGAACTTCATGATGTTTAAAAATATACCTTTAAGACGGTATTGTTAAAGTGTGTTTTGTGGTAAGTACTGAAACAAAGTATACTCGTTTACTGTAGTTCTAAAGAGCAGTGCATAAATGAAAACGCTTTTAACGCCAATGGAGCTTTTTAGATATTGGTTTAAGCCTTAACGGCTCCCCCGAGATTATGAATCTTTAACGTTAAAGCTTTATTTTAAAGAAGTGAAGTACATTCTGAAAAATCTGGCTGAAGATAAAAGTTGAGTGAAACAAATTCTTTATTTTAACAAAGCTTTTGGTTAACCAAGGAAAGTATTTTCTTCAGAAAATTTAATAGATGCATAATATCGTTTGATAAATTCAATACTTGTATTACTATTCGATACTTGTATTGTTATTAGTTATACTATTAAAATGATTATTTCAAGTCAAAGTCAAAAATATTTATTATATATTTCAAATAATTAAAGTAAGTATAATCAAGTTTAAATTCCATAAAAAAATTCAACTCACTTAACTATAATCTTATAATGAAATCTTTTTAATTAAAATTTAAAAATATGAATACTTAAATTTTAATAAAAATGTCGTAATTATTATGAAAAATAATAATAGATATATAATTACCACATTCGGCATTAAATTATTTTAGTTTAGGGTAAATTTTGATTTTCAGTCTCTGAAATGTAAAATGTTTTAATAAAAATAGTTCATAATACTCGTAGAGTTAACTATATTAAATAAGCTGATTAAAAGTATTTTGTGAATGTAATCCTTGTATATACGAAAAATATATATTTTGTAAAGGAAAACTAATTATTTACAAGTTTAATTTATTTTAACCATTTTCTCTTTAACATTAAAAAAGTTGCTATTTATGAAGATTTGCGTATCAATTATGTCAATTGTGATAATTCAGGAAATTATAAAATTACCGAAAATATTTTAGTCTCTAAAATTTAGTGAGTATTAATTTTTACATTTAAATACTTATTACACCCATTTATTACCAGAAAATTTAGCAATTCTTTTGGGAAAAATTTTTTTGTTCCATGTACTCCCATTTATTTTATTTTTTCTTTTAATTTTTATATTATTTTCAAAAGCACTATTTGAAAATTCCATAGAAATTTAATGCATAAAGTTAAGATGTGATATAGTAAATCCGGAATTTTCGATTATTTTTGAATAATACATTTTTTGAATATAATATTTCGTAGTAAATGATAGTTTTGTGTCAAAAGAATATTAATATTTTAAAAATCAATTTTTCCCGTATTTGCATATTTCAAATTATTTCTTAATACGTATCATTCTAAGTAATATAAAAAAATGTTTATATAGAATCGTATATATACCGGCTTATTCAAATTGATTCGTCCGATTTCAAAATTATTTATGTTCAAAAATATACGACACAGAGTGATAAATAATACATAAATGCAAATGGAAAAAAAGTTGTTTTTTTTACAAGTGTCTTATATAAATTTTAGTTTCACTATAATACCCATTCGATTTATAAATTCCTGCCAAACATATTGTAAAGTGTCAGAAGTAATTGATTGTGCAGATATCCGTTGTTTAAGTTCAAATAAACTTATGGGTAATCCTGGCGCATTCACTTTATCTTTTACAAATCAACCAAAAGTAGAAATCGCTTGGATATCAGGTGATTAGACATAGGTATCGCATAGCAGGAGATTTAGGTGGCAGGCTGAGTAAAATGAATTCATTTGGTCCACGGCAACCAATCCACCTGCAAGGTAGCTCAGTGAGAACTTCTAAAATAATTTTCGTGAAATAGCTTCATGAAGAACTCATAATGCCCATCTATATTTTACAATATAAATACCACAACTTTCCTTTGTATAGATATATTACTTATCATTATGTGATGTTTGTTTTTGAAGATATTTTAATTTGAAGTCATATTCATCATTTTGAATAACCTTATCTATATATACATAATAAAACAAGTTACAAGAAGAGAATCAATTCTAATTTATATTATTGAAATATAACTATACATCATTTTATTTGCTATCAAAGTCAACTTGAGAAATGGGATGTTTACTTAACTTAAATCTATTTTTCAAAATTATTTAATTTTTAATTCATTATATTGTATTTTATTTCAAGGGTTTGTTTATATATTTCAGAGTCAATGTGCAAGCCTTTTTATATTTTCATTTCTTGATTTGAAATATAATCATTGATTTACAAGGAAAAAAAAACTTAAAATTCACTGCGATGGGATATTTTTTCTTACTGAAGGAGTAATTCTAAGTTTAATGAAGAAACAATTATCATTTCCATTTTTTGATATTCTATACATTTTACGTTAAAGCAATTTATTATTTTTAACTATTTCATTATACACGTTAATCACAACGTTAAACTTTATTCTCGGAGAAATATTAAAAAAAATAAATGTATTAAAGGGAAAATAAGAGGAAATAAACTTTATAAGCTTTTTCATCTCTTCGAATTTCTTACATGAAAGTTAAACGAGTAAATTAAAGTTTCAAGCTTCATCAAAAATCAAAAGTCAAAAAAGTAGCTAATTCAATTAGAATAAATAAGGTATGCAAAAAAGTAAAGTTCAATTAGCTTTTAACGTAATTCAGTAACCGATTTGGTAGAAAGGTTTTAGTTGGATATTAAACGGAGAGCAATAAACTTAATTTCGAAACCTAAGAAAATGTAATTGTTAGATTATAAATGAAATTATGTGATTCATTGTTTTTTTATACTGCATTATTTACATTTTGTACAAAAAATATTTTAACGTTTCTGTGATATCTACTGTTAGTAGTTAAGATCCTGTGTGTGGTAAATGAATAAATTTGCTTTCAGATGTAGTTGTTTGACATTTTAAAGGCTCTATGATATCCAAAGGAAAATTATTATCTGTTAATATCGATGATAAAGTCCTAATATTGATAACAACTCTTAACTTTCCATATTTTGTAGTCAAGCATTTATTTAGTTTTGGAAATATCAATATGGATTATTCAAAAATGAAGCTTCAAAAGTTTAAAGAGTGTACTCAATGGATTGATACATAAGTTTCAAAAAAATAAATAAAAATCAGAGAAAATAGAATTGGAAAATTTCTGTTCTTTAGAGTGCAATAAAGTTGGACATTTGTTATCAAACAGTCCTTGAACAAAACAAAACAAACACTTATTTTCTGTCTTGAAACTACACAAAACACATACATAAATTTATTTTCATTTGTAGTTGTTTGATAATTTAAATATCTTATGTTATCTATCTGAACTAAACGCTCCATTAATATCAATACGCATATTGATCATGTCTAAAAAAATTTCAGACAAGATAGCTAGGTACTATTTTTAAAATAACTGCATTAATTAATGACAATGACAGCTATTCTAATTGTTTAGTCAAAACAGTGCAAAAAACTTCAAGAATTACGAGGGTTAGGATAAGTGTGGTAGTAAATGTTACTAAAACATCCCAAATAATCTCAATTGCATTTAAGTCCACAGAACGTGCTGAAAAAGATAAAAGAACATTATTCTCCTGATGAAAGTATTTATACTTCAAATGAGATATTATTAGTCGAATATTAGTTTTCTAGCATTATCGTCTTATAAAGTGAAGGAATTACCCATTTTACTAGCAAAAGGACTAACAACTGGTTTAACCGCTTAGACACCAACGTTCCCATTTGGGAACATCAGTTTAAAAAAATAGTTAAAAAATGTAATTTTAAAGGTATCTTTATGCGATTTTTTATTTTATAAACATAAATGTTTGATTGAACTTTTTAAATGTTTTAAAATGAGATAATTTAGTTTTTTTTATCGAATAAAAATGTTCAATTATGCAAATTTTGACACATTTCATATTGAGAAAGTGTAGATTTTTTAAAAAGTAAATAAAATGTAAATTCATTTTAAATTTGGATGAATTATGAAACAGTAGAATTAAAACAATAAATTGCGTTCAATTTAACCATAAAAAAAAAGATTTAGTTAAGTTATTATGAAGAGAGATGTTTCGATGTTCCCTAATGGGAACATTGGTGTTTGGCATGAACTTTTTTATATGTTTCAAATGAATGAAATTGAGCTATTTGAAAGACATTTTACAGGTATATTCTGCAGAAAAGAAAGGTATAATTCTGTGCAAAGGTTATTTATTTAGTATAAGATTCATGTTTATCGAAGATTCCCTCTACCTCCCTCCACCCAAAAAATAAGACTGGCATCTCTCTGTAATTCCATTTGTTTCTCCCTTTATTTCGCACCGATGTCAGTTATTGCTAGTTCTTAGTAACAATATATATTTATGCCGAGTTCAAACGAACAATTATAAACAAGTGAATCACAGTTGTAGAATATGCCACCATAGAGATGAGGAGAAAAAATTATTACCTCGTCCACTTATAAGATGTTTCGAAAGGTCAAGCAGAATTCCTTTCCACACTTGTTTCATTCAAAAAAGAGAATTCACTCTCAGACAAGAGGAAGTTTTTCTATGTTCCTATTGTGAGTATTTCTATTGATCATTTCTAAGCGTTGTAAAATTATGGAAAAAGCTCTCCAATTTCTTGATACACAAAATTCAGATGATTCTAATATTTCGGATTTTGATGTATGTATTATTCCTCCAAATGAAAGGGGTGATATAACAAAAAATGAGGATATGAATGATGAAGATTTAGGGGAGATTTTTCAGCGGGATATAATAGGAGAATTAGAGATTCTACGTAAAGATGAGTCTTATGATGCACCCTCAACATCACACTCAAAAATAGAAGCACAGGTAAAAGTAGTGATGGTATTTCTACACGAAAAAAAATTAACCTGGAGCAATAATATGGAGTAGAGAAAAGAGTTTAATCATACATTTCCTGATGAGGAACCAAGTGATATAAAAATTGGTTTCCCAGATTTACAAGACCTGGATCCTATTCAACGTTTTGACAAAATTTTGTCTAAGAAGTACATTGGAACATTAGCCTGCATGACAAAGTTAAACACTAGTCAAAAAGGAGAGATGACTGCTATTGACTGTACAGATATTGCTCAGTTTCTTGGATTGCTCCTCTTGAGTGGTTACCGTTGGATGCCAAAAGAACTGTTGCATTGGGTGCTCTGCTGAAGATTTGAAAGTTGATATTGTTCCAACAGTCATGTCAAGAAACCAATTCCGTACTATCAAAAAAAATTTCACTTAAATGGTAATCCTAAATTGAAGTCAGGTTATAAACTAAGAAAAATAGCTCCAATGTATGAAGAAATAGTAAAATTTTCCGTCAGTTTATAACTTTTCTGAAAAAATTGAGCATTGATGAATCGATGGTACCTTATTATGGACACCACACTTGTAAAATGTTTACAAAAGGTAACCCATAAGATACAGCTTAAAAATACGAATGTTATGTTCATCTGGAAGAAAGAATGAGTCATCAGGAATGCCTCTGAGTGAAGATGTTGTGACACAGCTACTCTCCAAAATTGCAGAACCTAGAAGGCACGAAATCTATTTTGATAATTTTTACATCTTATAATTTATTGAAAATATTGGTCGATTCTAGAATTTGAACTAAAGGTACAGTCCAAAGTAACCGCATCGGGCAGTCTACTTTACTAGACAATAACATGCTTGCCAAAGAGACCAGAGGAGCAATGGATTTCCGTAAAGAGGGAATTGTATTCATTTGCCCCTAGAATGACAAAGCAGTTGTGACAGTTGCACCTAATCAACAAACTTAAAAGCCTATTTCATATACAAATCTACTTTCTAAATCGGCAAAAAAGAAAATATATACTACCAAATCTGCTCTTATAAAATATTACAATAATGGTAGGGTGGAGTTGATGTTCAGGATAAACTTCTATCATCGCACAGACAGCAACTCCAAAATAAAATATGGTACTGGAATTTATTTGCAAACGCTCTAAATATTTCTGTAACAACATCTTGGTAATTTATTGAGACATTCATGGATAGAATTCAATGCCAAATTTAGGAATTCGCTAAGATATTACGCTGAATTTTCTGCGTTCCAAAATAAAACTTATACCTCAACCTGGACAAAAAGTCCACGTTTCAACTGAACTTAGAAAAATACATAATCATTTTCTGAAATCTGCATCACAAGAACGCTGTGCTGTTTGCCAAAAAAATTGCCGCAACATGTATGTTAAGTGTGACAAGATGTTGCATAAAGCATGTTTATCCTCATATCGTGGCAAATAATATGGATAAAAAGCTGTGAGAAATAAAAAAAAAAAGGTAAACACATTTAATGAATTTCTTAAACTGTCAAATATTTCCATAATGTATTACTTAAATGCTTTTTTGTTTATTTGATTTTCGTAAATAGAAAATCTCTGAAATCTAAAAGGAAAAATACTCCTCAGACGCCAATGTTCCCATTTGGGAACATCTAAAAAATCCATATAATTTTTTTTCTTCAAATGTTTTTGATTACTTATAAGGGTACATAATTAAGCAAATCTATGGTAAGTACAAATTTCATCTGCTTCATAATTCGTAGTTTAATTAGTTAAGAATGTTTCCTAATCATAACTGAGTTTTAAAACTGCATTTTCAGATGTACAGGTCAGTGAAGCTAACCGAAGAGATATCTACTTTCGCAGAAATAATGAATGCACCAAATCCGTCATGTTTAAGGATGAAAGAGGATTTCCTACTTTCCACATGCCCACTATCTTCTTCTCTTTTTTTTTTTTTTTTTTCATTCTGCAATACAAATCTGAATTTTCTAATAAGAAATACAGACTTCCATTAACTTGTTTCCAACTGATAAGTGCATGTGCTTATTCATCCCTTCCTTTTGGAAGCACAGTGTGTGAGATACACACTTTGTGGGATACACGCACAACCCTTAATTATGTCACTTGCACAAAGTTGATATGTATATTGGGCTTTAAGTGGTTGCTTTAACAGAATAACTGAGGCGGGTAGGTCCAATTAGCTGAAAAAAAAGTGATCCTCTTTCGAACCGGGATTTTCTCGGGAGTAACTTTTTAAAGCTGGTTCTTGTCTTAAAAGGCATTTTACCACCTGTGTTTTACAGATGGGCTCACATTTAGTCACATTGATACATCGTATTGATGTATGATGTATACCTACTTATCTTCACTTTTGTAAAAGAAATTTAAAAAAAAAAAGTTGAAAGACTACAAAATTTGATAATAATTTATATGAATATGCCGACTCAATTTTTATATTACACTAAAAGTTGTTGCTGAATTTTATTTCGCAAGAAAATAATATGAAAATGCAAGCTAAACATTTTTTGCTATGTTGAACTAAAATAAAATAAGTTATTAATCGAATCATTTATATATTCATGTTAATAAATTTATAGTATTTATACTCTAAGACAAAAAAAAAAACAAAATTCATCTGTTCGTAACTAAAACTCTTATGCGAACACCTCCCAACCATCATGCTTAATTTTAAATTCTTGTCGCTAATGCATAAACAATTGTACTTCTAAAGCATCCAAAAGTTTATGAAAAAAGGGAAAAAATCCTATTCAAAGCGTAATTTCGATTTGTATTTAATTCCGTTTGCTACATTAAATTGTTTTAGGACTTTGCATAAAGGAGCTTGAGTTCAATGTATAAAATTATAAGTCACCGTTTTAGAAAAAAATATGCATTACCCCTAAGCATTGAAATCAGCACAGAAAAGGAGCATTGAAATCAAAGCATCGATAATTATTTCTGTCAGAGAGACACTGTTTGATAATGTCTCCAACAGTTTGACCATAGCAGAGCATAAAGTACAAGACAACAGAGGTCGAACTAGATAAACAAGAAAGGGACAACACAACAATAGTCCTATTAGCTAGCATAACAAATAATTCTAATTACTAATAAGACAATGTAATATAAGGACACTGGCAACTACAACATCATGAATTGCAGGAATCTGATATCCCTTTGAGAGTATATATATATACATACCTCCCAATGCATAACCGCTGCACAGTGTTGTAATGGAACGCGAAATACGCGAGTTTTCTTACACATCATTATTTCTACCATGAATTTTTAATAGGCATTGCGATGTACAGCAATTAGGAAAATGTCATGTCTCCTGAAATACATGGTAGATAAGATGATGTGTACGAAAACTCGCACTTTGCGTTTTCCATTACATTGCAGTGCAGCGGCTCACCATTTGCTCTCCACCAATACATTATCTAGAAAAATAATTATTTCCTTAGATTTTTTCTATCACACCTTAATTTTTGCCCATGAGATTTGAAATACCCAGTATGTATGTATGTGTTTATATATATATATATATATATATATATGAATGCAGTTATCATAAACCAGATTCAGAATTTAGAAGTGTCATACTCCTATTCCAATTATTGGTTATTTATATTCATTTTTTTCATACCTTGTTTTGAACTTTTTCAAATTTATAAGCTTATCTTCTTGATATTTTTGTAATAGATTTTTTTCTTAGTATGGATTTTTTCTTTTTTGATTTTTAGCAATTAAAGAAGGTTTCTTTTTCTCTTTTACTTTTCTTATATTCTAAAAACATTTATATTTGAACATATATATATACATATATGACTAGTAGGAAACTTACAATGGCTAGTAGGAAAATTCTTTGTCTTCTTAATTGAAGTCATATTACATATGAAAAGTTTAATAGTTTAATAGAGATTATAAAGCTACATAATGATTTTAGAAGCAACCACTATTCCTTCCTTAAATGAAAATGCATTATTTTTCCGAATTCTGTTAAGCTTATTTATCCAAGAGAATTTAAAATAAATCATCACAAAGCCAGTTAGCAGAAAATTCTGACCAATATATGCTACGCTTATTAACCTATTTAGTTGTAAATGGGGAAAATGACTACATTCATGAACAAAAAGAATAAAGACAGTCTTTAGGAAACTACTTTTCTTACTAATGATTTACAGACTACAATCTGACATTCGGTAATTAGTCTATATGAACAAAAGACTGACATTCAGTATCTCATGTTACATAACTAATGAACCTTGACGTTCGAAATGATTCGTATCATATCTGAGTAGATGCTTCCATGCTTCTTCATATTTCTATAACTATGACAGAAAAAAATTATTCATGCTTTCATTTATCAGTCTATTTTGGGATCTTCATTTCTGAAATGCAGAACGTCAGATTCGTCATTTTTTGTCATAATTTATCATAAATTCTTGACATACAGTACGATAATGAATAATATAATATTTCTCATTTAATTTTCAACAAAAATAAGTAAATTTCAGATTACTTCTTAAAATATTTTCAATCAAATGTAAATAGCTATTCTTATATCGCTTAATTTTGCTTATGAAATAGAGTTTGTATGTATTTATAACCCTTCAAAATATTTTCGATGTAGGCAGTCATGATGCTTCATTATTGTTTTATGAGACAAAAATAAATTAAAATATTTCATACCCTATCCTTTATTTTTTATCTTTTAATTTTCATTCCTTACATTTAAGTATAAGCAATTTTTCCTTAATTGTTCATACTATTTATTCATTAGTTTTTCTAATGTGTAGAGGAAACTAAAATCTTAAGACTGATTCCAATAAGCATACATTAAAGTAACAGTTAAAAGCTAATGAATACAATTTCCAATATACCATACTAGAATCAGATATGAAATGCAGACCGAGGTATTCCGATTTAATAATCAATGTATTTATTAAACCGGAATACCTCGGTTAATATTATGATAAAACATCAAAATGGTTTAATCAATTTGCACGCTGATAAGATGTTAGGGGTATGATATTCCACACACAAAACAATTTTTGTTCCATTCTTTGATTCGTAAAATGCACAAATATCTGTATGAATAATACTTTTTCATTCCAGGGTCCAAATGTGAAATAAATATTAAGCATTAAGTTTTACATGATTATCCGAAATTTATGTAACCTCTAAATGGTTACACTGATTTGGGATTAGAATATACATATTACAAGTACGATGTGTTTCATAAACTTTTTACTTGTTTGTAAAGCATGCATACTTGTAGGAAAAAAGTGTAAATCATATGAAGATTTAAAATGGAGATTTAACAGATTCAAGTAACTTTTTAAGTGACATATAAACATATTAAGAAGTTACAATGAAAAAAAGCAAAATAGTTTATCTTTTTATTTAATTAAAGCTTTTCATTTACATGCATCAAAATTTTGATCGTTATTTTTTAAATTTAAAGGGAAAAAAGACAGTTTTAAACTTTATTTATCAAATACTTCCAAGCAAAATTTTAAATTAACTGCAATAAAATCCGTTTGTACGATCACACGTACGATAGCGTCTATGAATATAGCCAAAAATAGAAGAGGAGTCAATATATTACGTTTTATGTTTAAAGAAAGGAAAAAAAACTTTAAAATCTTGAAGCATCCAAAATCGAAACACTTTTAAAATCAAAGTGAAAAGAATTGACAAAGAATAAACCACCAAGAACACGGAATAAAGTAAAATAAATAAATAAAAGTTTTTGGATCAACTGTGTATTTGATAAAATTGATAACTAAAACTCTATCATCTCTCACCAAGAAGTCGTTGATCATTATTAATAGCATCATTTCAGTTGATACATTTAAGAAAGTGAAAACACTATAAAAACTTTACTTTAAAACAAAAAAAAATAGTAAAAGAGGCGATGAAATTGAAAAGAAAAGTGAAATAAGAACCAAGAAGAATAATCTTTTATACTTGCTTTTTCTCATACAACCTCTAAACCCTCTCTCAACTTACCCCTTCCAAAAAAAGAACAAATAAAGAAACCAAAGTAATTGCGAAACAGCACGGACTGCAAATACACTGACAGAAAACAAGTGGGGGGTTGTATGAAAAAAAAGTGTATCAGTATAAATATATTCTCCATCCACAGTTTCTCTAAGTTGAAAACTACGTGAAGCGGGTTTCAAAATAAAAATCGAAGGGGAGATGATAGAAAAAAAGAATGGTAGGTTAGACTTAAGACGAAGGAGGAGAAACAGTGTTACCGAATGGGAAGAAGATTTACAACTACCCTCACGTGTGTCGCCCTTCTGCACTTTATCCAAAGAGTACTTTTCAAAAGTGAGTGAAATAAAGTTTTGGACACAGGTGCGTGTGTGTTTTTTGGACAGTACTTCAGTTTGTGTCTATGAAAATTTACTTTTGTTTTCTTACTTAAGCTTGTGTTTTTACACGCGTAAGCTTTCTTTTTGGTAAATGTGTTTTCACAGTAACTTGAAATTGGGAGTGCCACCTTATTTGGATTTTAAGTGAGATATATTTACTCTCGTGTTGAACAGATTTAGTACCCTTATGAATTGTTCGAAACTAGTAAATCTTTGGTGTTAGCAACAAAATTTTTGTGCAGAGAGAAAAATGTAATGTAGGGATTTTCAAATACGTTAAATTAAAATTTATTTATAGAAAACTGAATTGCAAAGTAGTTTTTATAAGTACTCTGTATAGCTTGTAAGAATTTACTGGTTTATTGGCACAGTAAAATTATTTTTGTGTAAAAATATACGTTACGAATTTTAGGGTGTAAATTTGGAATGCATAATATACAGAATTACATAGAGGAAGAAACACATAAGTATAATAATTTTTCAAAATTTTTCTTCTGACTAATTTACGTTTCAAAAAATCTTAGATTCTGACGAAAGATAGTCAACTGTTAGGAACCTCAACACTTCTTCAAAAGAATGTTTACCGTAAAACACCGGTTTATTGTTTACACAGGAAATAATTGGTCTATATTAGAATTAATTTCTATTTACATTGTATCTATGTTGAAAATCTATATTATATTTACAATGTACCTATGTTGAAAATCTATATTATATCTGCATTGTACCATGTCGGAAATCTATATTGTATATCAATATTATATCTGTATTAGAAATAACTGATCTATATTGGAAATAATGTTATTTATATTGGAAATAAAAGATAAATACTGAAAATAATGCTATCTAAACTCGAATTAAAGTAATTTTTTGAATTTTTTAAGAATTTTTAGCAAAAACATAAAACTGTACCACTTTGTAAAATAAATTAGTTGCATTTATATGCTAAATGAAAAAAATAATTTATTTAAGGCTTTAAGAATGAAATGATAATTTTGAAAAGAGAAATCTTCTATGCTTTACTAGCCTCTGACAAACCTATTTTCTTTATTTATTATACCCATTAATAACCTTCAAAAATGTAATTTCAATTTTGAAAAAAATTGGTAGCTTGATTGTTAGAAGTTACTTAACATTTTAGTATTGAGAGCTGATTTTAATCAAGCACAATATAGTTAAAGCTGGTTCTTAATGCTAGAACTCATAATATTCATGATTGAAGTTGTAAAAAAAATATGATATTCTTCATTACAATTCAACATACCACAAACTGGAATACAGATATAATTAATACGAATAATAAGAATTTGAGAACTCTATCGTAACAAATTCCAATGATAAAACTAGAATAATTAAGTACCATTTTTTTCTGACAGTTGCTGTACAGTTTCAATTATAAAGTTAACGAAAAAAAAATGAATGCAAATCGTAATTTAAAATCTTAAAAAATTGCTTTAAGGAATATTCCTGTTATATTATGTTATGTACAAAATAATACCTCATATATAATATATCTTACCCTGATTTTTCCTGAGCTTGTGTGTGAAATTACTAATCTGTATTTAGCAAGTCAAGATTTTTAAAATAACTTATGTCATCCCAACATCTTTCATTTCAACTTTAACATTTCTTATTTCTTGAGTAAAATAGTTTGCATATATTTACATTCATTAGTAAATACTCCGAGAATTGGCTTTTAAACATTGAAGTAAAATCAATTTTAAGGGCTTAACATTTTTTGCTTTAGATGAATATTTGCCATTTACATAAATCACCATTTATAATATCATACAGCCAAATAATCTCTATAATATTTGCGAAATGGTTTTATATCAGAGATATTATTTTAAATGTTAATTTGATGAGAAATTATTATTACTTTTCAAGTTTCTTTTTCGTTTCCCTAGGTAATTTAATTTTTAAAACAAATTAAATAAGTAAATTAGATTATTCAATGTAGATGTGTCTCAGCTATTTTAAACATTTCAAAAATCCTAATTGTAGAAACTTTTACAATTTTGTGTTAAAACTATTCCAATATCAGCATAAGACTATCGTTGAAAATAAACTACAATTATGAATAGAAATATTATCATTTCATTATAATCCTTAAATATATATAATTGTAGCAAAAAAAAATATTTTAATTATTTTTTTTTTATTTTGTAAAAATATATCCGTCGATTATAAGCTGAAAGAGAGCTATAATTTAAAATTACTTCTCTAAAAAAACATCAAAAAGTCCTGTGAGGTTCATGACATATTGTGCGAGGATTAATGTTAAACAATATTGCTGAAACTGTTAAATGAAATTCAAAAGAGCTGAATTTCAGTTTATAGTTGTAAGGAAAATGAAACTTTGTTAATAACTTTCACCCCACTAGATAAAATTCAAACATCAGCAAGCTGCTCGAAACAAATTACCCTATAATGTTAAGGAATTAATTAATTATTTAATTTAGCATAGTTAGTTATGCTATAAAATAGAAGGTTTTTGCATTATGACTTTTTTGTAAAATTTTGAAGAGAAAAGGGAACTAGCTTATCTTTAAATTAATAGAAAACTATTAGCGAATCGTATATTAGATAACTTCATATATATACAAATGATTCACTATATATTCACTATTGTCTTACTCTGCGTGATATTCAGACACATTTGAACAAATTTATAAATTTGTATACTGCTCTTTAAGACTCAGCAATGTCAGATCCTGATTTCAGAATTAAACATTTCCTGAACTAGTAGATTTTAATTTTTATCTTCTTTTACATGATAAATTCTAACATATAAACTGTTTGATAATTTTAACATATTACTATTAACTTTTATTCATAACTATTATTAATGATTCGTATTTTTAATAACTATTTCGATTATTTTGAATTTGTTGAACTGCAAAAGAATTAAGTTTCAATTGATGTAAAAAGCCTTAAAAGCTTATGGTGGAATATTTTCTGTCATAAAATAATTCATCATTAGAAAATCCATTATTTAATCCTTCATAACCAATTAAATTTTAAGCAGAAATGTATGATATTTGAAATCTAACGTTAAAATTACCTTAAATTTCAAATGTGATATATTTCTGCTTTATTACTATCTGTGACTTAAAAATTGTCTCCTATTCTAAAGCTGGTTGAAAAATTGGGTATACGAAATTATTGGATTCCATAAGGGAAAGCGTTTGATTTAGAATTACATTAAATATGCTTCTTAAACTAATTAATTGATCCTCTAATACCATAATTAAGTTCTCTCCTACACATTAATATTGATACTATTTTTGAATTGTGGAGTTTTGTCTAGGACAAAAGTTTTTAAGTAAATTTTAAAGATTACTTTAACTTCTTAAGACTTTACTTGATATAATTGTAAGCAAATAGAGCAATAACATTCATACAGTTATGTCACTCGATTTCAAGCACGAATTGTCTAAGATAATTAATCCATACAAACTAACTTAAATTATATATCTATAATATACGAAATATCTTTCAAACTGGTATTCATTCCAAATTCATATGCCTTTAAGAATAAAAAATTAAAATTGTTTCATGATTTGGCAAACATTATTTGGTAAGTATTATTATTGCTTCATCATTATTAGTCAAAAATGTCACTTGTCCATGCGTCAATAAAAAGGGGAATTCTTTAGATGCGACATAAGCTCAAAATGAGTCTTGAGGAAATGTTAATTACACGCAATAAATTTCAATAGTAGGTGTGCGGGTTGTTGATGTTAATTTGCCCTGTTCATAATTAGTGGTTTCCTTTCAAAAATTCTCAGCAGGTGAGAGTCGCGACCTATTCAAATGACATTGCACTAATGACATGCATTATTCATAGACGAAAACTTCGAATTAATGTTCTTCTTTTCTGTAATGAAAATAACGCAAGGAGACAGATAAATTTCATTTCTCATAATTTGTGTTTTTTTTTTATCAAACGAATGTATATGTGGCTAAATAGTTTGATTAAATGTTAAGAAATGTAATAGACAAAAACATCTTGCTTAGAAAAAGAGAATTTTTAAGAAATCATTTCACATACGTGTTGTTTTCTTGCAGAACATTTTATGTATTTTTATATATTTGCTTCTCTCTATCTCATCCATAACTGTTATATTTTATGTTCTTAGTACGGTTTATGTCAAACATCAAAAAGCCAAATCTCAATTATTATATTATTTTGCAATCTGAAAGGGACAGTTCTTTTTGCATTAAAAATAAATGATTAAATTTGTAATAAGCATCAATTTTTTAACTCACACAACAAATAAACTAAATTATTCTAATTATAAGCATTTAAAATTTTGAGAAATATATCCTCCTTATTTTATATTGATATGAATAATAACCCATTAAATTAGGATTCATACGTTCATGATGCAATGAATGCAAATTTTGAAAATAAAAGATAAGGAATTTTTTACTTTATAAGATTAAAAATATTCTGATTTAATAGCTATCTATAAATATGTTTTTTGTTTCAATTTATCTATTACTTAAGTTTTTATTCAAAAAGATTTCTTAAAGTATCGCAGGTAATTCAATGTTAAAATAAGTAATGAAACAAGGATATTTGAAACTTGTTTTTTCTGATTTTTTTTTCAAATTATCTCATATAAGTAATTTAATAATTTTCTAATAAGTAAAAGAAACAGAAGAAATGAAAAAGAGTCAAAATTGGTTTAAGAAATCTCTATCTGTGACTACTATGAAATTAATATTTCAGGACTCAAAATATTACAGATTAATGTTGAATTTTATCATCAGCTTGTTTTATATATTTTATCATTAGATTAATTTATACATAGTGAGAATTCAAAATGCATTCTGAAATTCCTATGATATAAAATCAATATTAAACATTTTAAGTCATTTGTTCATCTTCTTGCGCAACTACATCGATATTTTTTAAATTAAACTTTTTGAAACTGATTAATATGCTTTTCATCTTAAATTATTGCAAGAATTAGACTGTAGTTCAGTTGTGTTTGACACATAATTATATGACATCACTCGCGTAGTGAAGAAATTTTTCAGAGATTTGATTTTTCCCATAAGGTAAAAGGCTCTCTATCACGTACATCATCAAAACTGAGCCGCTAGCCTATGAAAGGAACTGTAATTGCATCAAATATATATTTCTATGGAAATATATTTCTATATAAGAGAGAAATTTGAAAATAAAAATTATTTGATTTATTTTTTACTTCTTGTATTAGAAAATCAAGAGAATCTATAAAGGCATTTTGGAAATGCAGATGTATTTGAGATAGTGTG
>BMAW01059738.1:0-112176 GCA_019974015.1 Nephila pilipes | reverse complement strand
CTGATAAAATTAACAGTTGATATGACTGGTTTCAGAACTTCAGACATATCCAAACATTTTCCACACAAAGACTGTTGATGAATGATACAATGTAAGACTATTGGTTTTGAACCACCGTCATTTTCTACAGCCTTTGACACAAGAGCGACCACTCCTTTATCTTTCCCACTCATGTTTTTGCCTCCATCAGTTGTAATACATTTCAAGTTTTTCCATCGAAGGTTCTTTTGGTTAATGGCCATTTCAACTCCTTTAAAAATATCTGAACCAGTAGTTGTGCCATGAATACTATACATATCAAGAAGTTCTTCATGCACTTCATAGCTTTTATCTACTCCTCGAATATAAATCAACACCTGAGCAGTATCTGACACATCTGTTGACTCATCCAAGGCCAAAGAAAACCACTCAACATGTCCATTTTTGTTGAACAGTTGAGAGGATATATTTTCAGCGATGTCTTCTACCCTTCGAGCCACAGTGTTTGCTGACATACTGACAGTTTTTAATAAATTTACCTTTTCAGGGCACATTTCTTCGGCTACTGCGATTATGCATTCTTTGACCATTTCTCCATCGGTGAATGGTTTTCCACGTTTTGCAATTTCAAGAGCCACACGAAAGCTGGCATGAGTTGCAGCCTCTTGTTCAGTTTTGAGTTTTGTAAATAAAGATTGCTGCGATTTCAATCCGAGCTTCATAGCTTCGAATTTTTCTGTCCGCAAACTTCCTGTATATTTTGAGTAATTTTGAAAATGTTTTGCTTCATAATGACGTTTAATGTTATATTCTTTGAGAACGGCTATGCTTTCATTGCAAATCAAACATAGCGCCTTGTTACTGGACTCAATTACGAAATACTGAATGTTCCACTGATCTTTGAATTTTCTGCATTCACTATCAATTTTTCGCTTCTTTTCCATTCTACTAAATCACACACGAAAGCAACAATTCAAATCAAAATATTGTTACAAAGATGTCTTAAACTTAAACACGCACAAATACGTTTTAAGGAGGTACGCACTATTTTATTTCACAGCAGTGTCATAGGAACTGACTTGTGGTTGCGCCACTAGTCTTTTTATATATTCCACTTACTGCCATCTAGAAGTGAGTGGAAGACACCAGAACTTTCTCGAACCAATGAGATTATTCTGTAAGTGCTATTAGCGCCATCTGTTAGCGATAGAAGGTACTACCTATTTCCGCTTGTGTCCACCAGATGTCCTGTCACGTTACTCCTCATGGCTCGCTCGTACTCTACGACTAATCTAGAAATTACAGATAATGACAGGAAAATTAATAATATGCAGTGTTGCCGTTTTGCGGACTTTAGTCCGATTTGCAGCCTTTTTTAAACGTGGCGTACTTTTTCGGACTTTTTTTTTCATGTAAAAAAAATACTCATTCGTTACTTGAGTACTCGAAACTCGTTAGGAACCGAAGTAACGATTACTGAAGAAAAAAGTAATCAATGATTACTTGTGTATTTCATTACTTTTGTAATCAATGATTACTATGGCGATACGATGCGGGTACCCCATTATAACGGATACCCATACGATACGGAAAATACATCAGCTTCCCCGTCGCTAGAGGCATCTGGCAGAAATTAAATGAGTATCGTCCCCGTCGCTAGAGGCATAAAATTAAAGCGTTCCCGTCGCTAGAGGCATCTGGCAAAAAAGTAATCATATTTTACACCACTAGTGGACTGATTCAACTTTTTACCACCGGCAACAATGAATGATAATATGGTTTTGGCCCTTGGAATTTACTGGAGTAATCAATATGGCCCTAAGGCTGGAAAGTTTGGAGACCCCTGCTCTAGAGGGATACATGATGATTGGTAGATCTAAAAGTTCTTAACCCTGCTTGCTTCTCAGCCAGTAGACCTCTAGTTTCTAGGTAATAGTTGACCTTCTTACAGTTATTTTCTCCGTAGTACCTCACTAGTCAGCGATATTGGTCTAAAATTATTGAGATGATTAGGATATTTGTCCTTCTTATGTATAGATATAATAATATAGGTTCTCCAGACAACAGGTACAGTATCAGTATTTCAAATTAAACAACTCATGCTGACTTCATTATTAAGTTTTATTCTTTTTTAAAAATGTTATTACAATTACTTCAAAAATGCATTCTATAAATATACACATTAATAGATTTACTTCTACGAAAAATGTAAATATGTATTCAAATATATACTATTTAAACTCTTTAAAAATCATTATGTGTAAACATTAGTAATCATCTTTTACCAAACCGTTTGCCTGAAACAGTAATTTTTCAATACAAATAATTCAGTGATAAATGTATACCTTGCGAATCATTTGCATAAAAATATATAAATGTTCATAAGTAAACCTTGCAAAAAAAAATAATTATTACATTATTTCCAAAAGGAATCATAAGCAAATATTTAAAAACGAATGAAACACTTTTGGATTGAGAATATAAAACTAAATTTTATATAGAACAAGCATTACTGTAACTTTTTTCCTTTTAAGAGAAACGAAACTGACGAAAAATACCTTTCAAAAATAATGTCGAATATTGATTGATGTATTTCACACATTTAAAGAAATATTTTTCAATTGATTGACGAAACTATATGAGTTACTAAATTCAAAGTAAAAAAGTGATTGTAACCTTTACCAAAAATCTATATTAATTTTCGATTTTTTTCAAAACACTCTTGTCTCTCGAAAAGATTGTTGTGTTATTATACCGCAATAAAGAAAAGAAATTTTTAAAAGAATCGATGCATTATAAAAAAAAGTATTTATAGTATAAATATATAATGCATATATAATTTGATTGATCGCTGTGTTGTTGTAGAAATAATTTGTTTCAAGACTGTTATTTACATACACTTTAGAGTAAATTGAAAAAAGAAATGGATTTCTTTTAAATTTAAGTTTTCAAGACGATAATTAGTTGTGGTTGAAGGTTAGGTTAAACTATACAGCAAAACTTTCAACGTAATCCATTAATATTTAGGACTCCCGCACAAGACCTTGTTCTTAATTATTTTGTGAAATTATTTGTTGATTATCATATTTAGCATCAGTTTTAATTTTTTAAATATTTTACAGTATTTTCTTAAATTTCCACTTTGATAAAAATATATTATAAAAATTCAAATATTACTAGGAAAAAAAATCCTTATGTATTGATACTTATGTCTCCTGCATAAGTATTCAATGTTTAGTATTTTTTGCAAAGGTTAGTTTTTTCCTATATTTTCACAAGTGATATACATCATATTTAAGATTTCATGAAAATCACGAAAGGTACGGTGTTAACCGAAACATTAATTTTGCTTTGATTCCAGTGATGAGACATTTGAAAGTTATTCTGATTCTGGCAACCTTCTTCAGTCTATTAAAAGAGTACCAATGAATTTAGCCGTTGATGTAACACAAAAACGAGAGACACGTCGCATTTACTCGATTACCTGACTTTAGAAGCATTTCCAATAGAGCGGGAGCAAATCTAGCAACCACTCTAACATCTTACAAAATATTAGAGTGGTAACCTGTACAGCACAGTCGAAGATTATCGACAGTTCGTAGGTGAGTAATGAACGAATAAAATCTCGCCAATTATCCAGTCAACCCGAACCAGTGAAGCATCAGCCATATACATTGATGAATGAAATGATGACAGAATGACCAAGGAATAAGTTGTACACAGCAAGTTCCCATAAGAACATATATGTGTTGTTCAAGAACCGGTTACAAAATATTCTGATCCTGTGAATTTTGTGAGTACATCCGAGAAATATATTGTTTAAACAAAGTGCATGAGAAGGATTGTTTTAATGCAAAATATGGGATATTTATCGTCTGTGACGGAACAGAAGATAATTATAGAATGTCAAATGGAGTCATATGCGTGTAAGAAAATAAATTAAAGAAATACAGGTAATAATACTCGTATATCTGCTTCAGAAAAACTAACTCTCCATTTTAACTGGATTTTCCTTGATGGAGCAATATTGGGTGCAATAGTTTAGGAAGGCAAAACGAATTTTACCTTTAATGGTAAAAGTCTGACAGTGGCTTCATTTTTAAAAATCAGCTACACACTTTTCGGAACGTTGACAAAAACGAATAAAGCAATGACAAGAAATATCTGTGTGTCATGCGTCTCTCTTTTAAAACTGTGTCTTATTTAATAGATTTAGTGTTTTTGAAAACAGTAAATCTATCGCATGTAAAATGACTTACCTTGATTTAAAATTTTACTATCCGTACTGGATTTATGTGAAAAAGAAAACTATATCCACAGTAACATTTGTATATGAGAACATATTTAAAATAATTCAATGCAGCAAGTATTTACAATAGGAAACAGATGCTTTGTTGATTTTAATCCATTCGTATTTACAGAAGTGTGTCTGTGTGTTAGCAGCTTATCCTGAAACCATTCGTTTTAAGAATGCTCTTTCACTAAAGGAATCACTTTCGTTTGCTTGATCCAGGAGAAAAGAAAAACTACACATTACATAAATGTGAAACCATTGATATCACTAATCATTTATATAGATCTGGCTAGATGTAACCACTCTAATGCAGCAAACATTCATTTCAAATAAAAACCAGGAGAATCAGAATGAAATTCTTGAAGTTGATACAGGTGTTTTGAAAGAGATCGGGATTCCCTCTAACATGAAAGCAGTAGAACATAATAATTGACAAAAGTATCCATGCATGTTTTCGAAGCAGAGTTACGATACAAGGGAAAGAGTTCCGGACAAATGACTTAACAGATATTTTGATTCGAGAACAATAATTCTTTATTTTTTCTGTCTGATAAATATATAATAAAGTGTATTATTTTGAACGATCGCAAAAGATAAAGTAAACAATTGGAATAAAAAAATAAGTTAATAATTAAAAGTTGAATTTAAAAATAAGTAGTGTCAGAATAGGAATACAGGACAAAAATGGATGTATATTATAGGGGATTTTATTATTTTTTCAATATATTTAAATATACGAATCACACTCACAAACATAGATGTTTTCATGAGAGATCTGATCTAGAATATGAACTTAAATTAATTCGAATACAAAAAAATGAGCATTAAGAAAACTTCTAATTAAAAAAAAAAGAAAAGAAAATACGAAATTTAAAAAACTCATTCAAAAATCTTCATTTCACTTCCACAACACTGAGAAACAAAATGTTGGAATGTCAAAATAAGATTTGAATCTAAAGCAGTGTTACAGTGGTTAAGATTCAAAACAAAATTGGTGTTATTTAAGTAAACAATCATGTAAAGATACTTTGTAAATTTCCTAATTAGCTAAAGATTTATATTATTTTCATAAAGATACATAAACGTCTAAATTTTCTATTCATTGTTTTCAGGAATACAATTTGTAATAATTTTTTTATATCTATTCTACATACATCTTAGTAATTGGGATTTACTGTGATAAGATATGTTTTGAAGTATTTTTTTAGATCTTCATTATTATTAAAAGCTCACTGATTTACAAAAATATGTTGGATTGTAGGGGGGGGGGAGAAAATCATTGCAGTCATTTCCCTTAAGTTTCATATATTTTTATTTTTAATTCAGGATTTTTCAAGTGCAATAAAGCAGACAATAGTCGACCTAATTCCACAACCGGAACTTCAATAATTAAAAATATGAAGAAAGCATTAGATACGAAACTAAAAACTAAATCTTTACTTTAGCTTCCACATAACGTTACATGCAATTTCTAAGTTCCGAGAGTATATAAAATGCAATAACCCCAGTATCCTCACAATGGGACAAGGCGAATACAGGCCTGAAACACTTCATATTCCACCACAAACGAAACCAGTTTTACCAAACAAGTAACCTGAACAGCAACATATTTTATAATAATATTTTAAATGGAACAGAAAAAAAAATGAAGATAGCGTGTAAAATTATATAAAACAATTCTGAATATAAAGATAGTGGTTAAAGAAATGATCGAGCACAGTGTAAACATGTAACGCAGGAAAATTTATATTACTTGAAACATTTAACAAAGAAGACGAAAATTATTACTGTACATATAAGTAGATGTAACGATCAAGGAAACAAAAAAAAAGGTAAGAACAAGACAATAAATCAAAATTAATACGATTTACTTCCAACGATACTTAAATAAACTTCTCGCTTGTGAAAATCAAGCTGAAATAATCTTTCTTTTATTTTTAACACATTTTCTTAAATTTATTCTGAAAATGAGAAACATATAATTGAATTATTTTTTTAGGCTTTAGTAGATCCTACTCATCATTATTCATTCATTAAGACCTATGATGGAGTTTGAAAGAAATAGCATTGTTTACATATCTTAACTTCTAAAATTAAGTTACAGTTATTAATTTTATAACTTACAAGCAATTAGTTTTGCATTTCATTTCGAGGCTTGGAATTTCTTCAAGTTCCATGTTCACGCAAAAGGTGTAATCTAAATTGAATGAAAAATAGGTGATATAGAAATAAGAAATTATATCAACATATATACTAAAATTTGCATTCTTATTTGTTTTATAGTTGAGGATATTTCAAAATTTTATTTATATTTCACTCGTTACTCAAAAACATTTGACATTAAACTCATGCTTATTAATCTTTCAGGCTGTCTTCACATAAGACATTGAAGCCAGTATTAAAACTCAATGGACGTTTTAAAATAGAGAAATATCCCAACATTAGGATGAATTGTACCACCTTCAGCCATTTACAATACATCATCCTCAGAATTTAAAAACATTTTTGAAATATAAGCAATATTTTACTCTAACAAATAAAGTTATTTATCAGTCCAGTATGGAAATAATAGAGAAAGAAGCGCAAGGAATTTATCTCATACAGGACAAAATTGATTGAATTAAACAGTTGATGTTAATTTTTGCAGTGCCTAGGCCGCTTGCGACCTTCAAGCCTGTATCTTGCAGCCGTGGTGAAGAATGGCTTTGTATGGAGGATTTAATAGGCTGGGAAGTTGCTCAGTGAAAAGTTGATTGAATTAAACAGAAAAGAGAAAGCCTTATAAAATATGGCACTTCCTTTAATATAGTGAAGTGGAAACGTAATATTATGACAGGTCTTTTTGAAATTCGAAAAAAAAATGTACGATGTATACACAGTCATCTATAATTATAAGAAGAAAGAATTTCGGTTTTAAAAAAATTAACTAGCTAACTGACCATTTTTTACATAGCTCGACCAAGCATTCCGTATATAATATCAATCGAAGAATCCGAATGCTGATGCGAAAGTAAATCGATAAATATGGGAAAACATAATTATGAATTATGTTCGTTAAATGACTTATTTATGTAAAGTAATAACGCAATAAAAATTCTTTGGAGGTGATTTTTTATCCACGGAATTAAAAGTGAAATTTAAATCTGGGTCCTTGCATATGATTTTTAGGTAAAAAAAACTGTATTCTCATTTTAAAATCAAAGAATATGAAAAAATTAATTACGCTAAATCAAAAATTAATTACATGGTTTGAAACGATTGTCACAGTCGAAAATTGTGGGAAATAACTTTTATTGGGATTACTACCGAGAAATAATTTTTAATGTAAGTATTGAAGCTTCCTTTCGTAAATATATTTTGCATACATAAATAGAAATTAATAAATAAACTTTTCTCTTATTTTCTTACGTGTTTTTATACTTGGTATAAAGCTAACACATTCACACAAATAACGAAAATCTCGATTATTTAAGAAGGATAAGATGAGTCTATTTCACAGAAGTAACAACAATGCATTGATTTATAATCAACAGCCGCTGCCAGTTACAACTGAAATTTTCATAGACAAAAGTAATATGATTATTAGTCTCTTTCAAATTAATTATCAAATTTCGAAGTTATTCCTAATAAATTAGAAACTTTCAATATTTCTTAGTGCGAGCGGTAGCCTAGTGGTTAAGGTAGCGAACTCGCAGCTGAAGTATCTTTCATCGATTTCGTCCACTAAAGATCCTCTGTGAAACGGAGCTGGTGCATTATCAATTTAATCGAGGTCCTACGTCTTTCAAGTGGCGAAGTATGGAACGTGAGGTGTCAACACAAGTGTCGTCCTCTAACTTGAATGGCATTCAAATGTACGAGGTGCGTCTTTAATAGACCTAGTCTTGCTTCTCAGTTCGATTTCAATAAACAATCAATGATTCTTAAGAAGAAATTTTAAAACCAATAATGATCCATACATTTCTGAGGGATGATGTCTTACTATATTCTTCATTTTATATTCACAAATATCTACATTATTTAAATCGCTTAAAATATATATATAAATATATATATATGTGTGTGTGTGTGATCATTTCACTTAAAAATAATTTAATTTTTTTCCTTCTTGATCTCTCATTAAGGAGTTCATTCCTATTTTCTGATAAAATAATAATGTTTCCTTTCTCACCAGCTTAATACTAAGTCTTTCTGTATATGCTCTATCTTATTTGTTAAGAAATGAAATAAAAATATTCCCAGTTTGTAGATTATTGTACAAGAGTATCAAGAAATAAGACCTTCTGTTACGCTTGTAGCAAATATGACCATAGCTCAGCCCAGTATCTTAAGACGACCACGAGAGTTTATTGAACATAGTCAGAATTATTTGTTTCCCATTATTCATAGAAAATAGCAAGAATCAGTTCAGTCTAATACTGTATTCGAGGGACACTAAAGATCCGTGATGCAGCAATACTGATGCACGTTAAATCTGAAAAGAATGAAAGTTCTCATGTTAAGACGGTTTGAAGTTTAAGGATGAAGCGACCCAACTTACGGATATCAACTTCTTTACTTTATTGACAATCAAAATTACGAAATACACCTTTAATGATTTTCTTTTTGGGATTAAAGCAACATTGAAAAAATAAAAGCAATCAACATTTTATGAAGTTTTTCAATAAAAAATGCGTTGTAAAGAATTACACTGGACACTTTTCTACAGATAAATGATAAGATAAACTCTCTTAATTAATAATGAAAAGTTGGGGTTTGTAACATCAAGGAAGCCCACACACACACACACACACACACACACACATATATATATATATACAGACATTGTCATAAAAAGTGATAGCAAAATAAAAGAAAAAAAATCATTTATTGTAGAAAAAAAAATAGTACCCTGTTGGGCCGCCTCTAGCATGAATGCATAATGTGAAACGGTCCGGTATTAAAGCATACGTATGATATCCTGCAACATCTTGTTCCACTGTTGGTGTAAACGCGCCTTAAATTCGACCAAACTGGAAATCTATACAACTTACCGTCCTAAGGAATCTCAGAGATGCTCAATCAGTAACGAATATGGGGATCGAGTAGGCCAAGAATTGGAGGAAATGCAGCGGCGATACTCATGTGAAATCCTTGCTGTGTGTTGGTGAGCACTGACCTATTGAAAAATGGCTCCTGGGAACACTGCCATGACTGGCAACACATGTGGGTGAAGAATATCACAAACCTCCTCTGGGCTGTAATGGTGTCGTGGATGAATATTAGGGGTGACCATGTATCGTATGTGATGGCACCTCATACCATCACACCAATTGTAGCAGCGGTGTTGCACTGTACAGCAAATGCAGATTTGAGACGTTCACCATGGGGTCTCCACTCACGTACACGATTATCATCACTGCACAAATTGTATCTAGATTCGTCGCTGAAACAGATCTGATTCTATTTGGTTGCAGTGTAATCCAATCGAGCGTGACACCACTTCAAAAGGAATCGAAGGAGAGTGGATGTGAATGGCAGTACATGTAATGGGCGCCCTGATAGCAACTGTCTTTCAGTCAGGCGTCTTGCGATGGTACGGACTGACAACGAGGCCTTAGTGAAGGTACTGCCTGTGTATGGATAATGCATAATGGCACTATGCATGCGTGATGTGACGGTCTTCTCGACTATTAGTCTGTTGAGGTCATCTTGAGTCAATTGCAGTGTAAAAGACCTCACTCTTATCCCCTGGTCCCTACAACTCCATTCAATAAAGTCAGAAGGGTCTATGTGGGGAGCTTCCCACCGAGCTGACCAATTGGTTTCTATTATCTCTCTGTTTCTTCTCCTCTCGAACTCTGAAACCTGTTCATATTGTACCTGATGGCGTTGTAATGGTATCTGTAAATAAAAAGCGCCCATCTGATAAGATTAAAGACATGCAAGCAACCTCAGCTTAATTGTTTTAAAATCCAAATTGAATCACATTCAATGCCCTCTGGTGACATTACGCAATGCGCAATCCCGCTGCAATTCTAATCAATTACATATTCGCCTGATACGTACCTTTACGCCAAGTTTCGTAACAATTCCACCTCTCTCTCTCTCTCTCTCTCTCTCTCTCTCTCTCTCTCACACACACACACACATATATATATATATATATATAGGCTTTTCCAGCTAATTGTCAAAGTATTAATTGCATTTACAAATGTACTGTAAAACCAGTTCCTCAGTTACTCGATAGATGTTACCACGAATCAGCGTCATGTGATAGCTCGTGTAGCGCCCCCTATTCCTGAGAAAAATTTGCAGCATTTCGTTCTTGCTCTCTCTTCCCCCTCCTCCCGCTTCTATTTTCAACCACGTTACCCTCGTTGAAGGTGAACTCCGAACGCCAGTTCGCGTTTCAACGACCATCATCGACATGGGTTAAATGAGACCGCTATCTATCTTTCTCCAATGAACTGGTCAATTTACATATAGTAGTTTGTATATAATTTTCTCCCTCTCTCTTTCAAATAAATGAAGTAAAACAACTTTAAGCTTCATCATTGAACTACTACGATGTCATCATAGAATCCGGTAATGGAATTACTCCCTTAGACAAACCAGACTTTTGCGTAAGAGAAAACCAGTGTAGATTCGGGATGTATAATATCACCTACGTTCTACAAAATTTATGGGCATTCGGCCTGGAATGCGTGAATAATTTATGAGTGTTCTACTCGACACAACTACAAAATTAATGGGAGATTAATGGGACAAGAAGAAAAGAAAATTAGATGCTCGTCCTGATATCAACTAAATTTCCTATATACTAATGCCGACGTATGCCTCTACAGCAAGAATAGACAGTTTCCAGTGACGACAGATCAACTACAGAGAAAATGTGTGCCTCATCTGTGTCCACTATTAGTTTTCTATGACGACGAGTGCATCCCCCCAACCATTAGAACCACCATCCAGGACCACTACAGTTTTTCTGCCACGACGAAATCATCAATTGCTTCTTCATGTTTGTGATCATCATGCGTTTATACTCTAAACAGTTCCGAGTGTACCAACAGTATGCTTTTTCGTGTTTGTGATCATCTAAATTGTGTTTAATTTACGCTCTCAAACAGGACGTCGACTCCTGAAAGAGCATTAAATGAAAAAAAAAATCCAGTGTGTATTAGTGTGAACATTTCATCACAAGATTTCAGGTACTGTAGGCAGTATTTATATTTTTGACAATACGTCTAATTTCAATGAAGTGCTATCATCTAATGATTTCTTTAATTATAAAAAGAAATATCTGAAGCAAAAGTAAATTAAACGTATTATTTTCAAAGTGCATATATATATATATATATATATATATATATATATATATATATATATATATATATATTCAAATTGTGATACTTGAATTCAAAATCTAGGTATCTCCTTTTTTATTATTGTGTGTGAGTGAATTGATATGCTATGGAGAATCTCAAATCTATAGTTCAGGTTTTAAAAATCAAAAATAAAGAAACCAGTGACAAAAGAGTAAATCACGCTATAGAAGATGTGAGACTACCTCTTGATATTTTCTCAACTAATAAAGAAGATATTCCTTTACAAGCTCACATTCAGGAATCTTTTTTATAGATTAGGTAAGATGATGATGATTTTCAACTTCCGTGTTCGAATGTATATAGTTGTGAACTGTTAGAGGTGGGCGCATGAGTTTACGAATTCTCAAATTGGAGATTCAGAGTGGAAGTCTTTGAACTTGTAGTATTTTGTCATTAAAACGATAAAAAAGGAGCAAAGATTTCTTACAAATAATTTGCTGCTGAAGAATCATGAAAATAATGTTGGAAACATTCGCATGATTACATTCTGATCTAGAGTCGATCCACCATAGTCACTAGTTCTATAATGGTCACCCTCTCTTCTCACGGTTGACCTTCACGTTTTGTGAGACACATTTTTCAATCTTCTTAAATATTTTCACTTTGTCCGTTGGAACTTGTGTCTGTTTCATTTTTGTTTAGTATTTTTTAAAGATCTATCATTTGTTTGGAGTAGAATGACAAGATTTAGCTCTTGTGCTATGGACTTTTACTTTCGCTTTCTTATTCCTAAATCCTTATGCGAGTGAATTACTTCGTTTACTTCTTTTCGGACTGTAAAATATTCATTTAACTGTATTGTTAATATGTTTAACTCTGAAATTCTGATACTAAACAGGGTGCAACCAATTCATATGTGGCATTCAAAGCACCATCTTTTTTGGAGGACAAACCTGAATATTTGTTTTACCAAATTGAGTCGCAATTTAATATGGATGCTATTACTAGTAGGCCGACTGCATTCCATGCAGTTGCTGCTGTCTTGACCTTAAACGTTCCATCGAGTGTGAAGTATATTAATAAGAATCCTTTTGCAGTTGAAGTATTTAAAGCTATAGGGTAATACAAAGCTTTGCCCGGTTGAATTAATCGCTTTTAAATTAACTTCTTAAAGATTTACAGGTAGGTAATAAACGAACTTCTCTCTTATTGAATGGAATGTATAATTTCGATCCTGCAAACATGGAAACGACATCCTGCAAAACATTATGGTTGTAAATGTTGCCTGTTAACTTACGGCATATTTTAGAAAGTTCGTTATTGTTCTCCGTTACATCCGGACAAGGTACTCATTAAAGATATCTGTACTCTTAAAAGGTAAACAACATTTACATTTCTCATTAATTTCGACCTTATAGAGTCCGATTCTCCTGAGATAAAGCACACTCCCACACCAGGTGTTCTGTTTAGGAGGTGTCGATTCCTGTCTCTGTTGGAGTGCTCAGAATGAATAACTTTTTTTTATCACTTTCAGCTATCCAACCAAAACAAAGGATTATGTCCCCAGGTTTTGGAAGAGGCATGATCAATGCCATTTAATCTAATATATCCAAAGAGAAGAGACATTGAGAGTTTTAGTAAGCATTCGACTAGTGTGTCATGTCCGAGGACATTGATAGCGTGCGACGTGCACCCAAAAATATCCTATTCCAATTTCAATTACAAGTGCGACAAGCACTTACTTGTGAATGTAACCTTTGTATTTCAATTAAATTGTAATAAAATAATGTGAATTGTTATCTAAGTATCACATGTTTTCCATTCAACGTAAGCATACAATTGTGATGCCAAAGTGGTGACCCGAATAAAACTAAGAACTGTGATACAGAGAGCACAAACACCCTCGGACATTTCATAAAATAGTTCTCACTATTCAAAACTACAGTGATGCTTGAAAAATTAATAAATGCCTACTCCCACAACTGTAAAACCGAATATCTCACCACAAAATTGCAGCGGGGAATAGTGCATGTAGGTCCATGTATTCAACCTACTTTAACTATGGAACTCTTATGGATGATGATTTTACAATTCCTGTAAGAAATTTCAACACTATTTTAATGCAACTTCATACAAGAACTAAAAGCGCGTTTTCTTCTTTTTTATGCCTTATCGTCAACTATATTATGAAAGTGAACCAGTGCATAACAGGACAACGAACGCGAATGGTCTACAAACCAACCTAGAGAAGAAAAGAATCTAACCCAATGGAATGAAGCGCTCTCAGCAGGACGCCATAAACAAGGTGCCAATTTTATATACTACCCATTTTGAACTGGTATTTTATGTGTCTTGTCACGAGTCACTAACCCTTTTCCTCCATTCTGACCTCTTCTCCGGCACTGTCAAAAGGGGAAGTCTGCTGTAAATGTCATGTGGTTTCTTTCTTTTGGTGTTTAAAATGGTCGACTTGGGGAAGTTTCAAATATTAACAAAATAGGAGTGCTAAAACCACCAGTTTGGAATTCAAACATTGCCTTATGGGTCAAGCATCGCGAAACCGCATTTGACTTTGCACAAATAACTAAAGATGAAACTAACTTCTTTTACTAATTGCAAACATCATTCAGAGACTCTAGCCTACATCTCAAATACATTTCTCAACACCCCAACATCAGACAATTTTATAGCCCTAAAAATAAATTAATTTTGGAGTTACAAGACTCTCAAACTCAGCAAATTAAAAAAATTACTTCCCTATTTGCATAATGACGATAAAAAAGAAACCTATTTTTTAACTCTGACAAATGCAACATCTCTCGCTAAACGAAGTCACGCAAGATTTCCTAAAAAATCTGTAGATGCAAAGATTTCCGGTTAATGTTCAAGCAATATTATCTGCTTTAATCGACAACCTTATGCAATTAGCGCAACTCGCAGACAAAATTTGTGAAATTACATCTGATTCGCCATCAATAGTTTGTGTAACCTCACATAGCAAAAACACTGAATCAAATGATGTTCTTTTCATTTTAATGAAGCAAATAGTAGCATTAACTGCTCAAGTGGATAAATTAACCCACGAATTTCACAGGCAAAGCTTTTCATATAAACGTAATCGTTCACGTAGTAAAAGCTGCTCATTCACTACTAAAATAATATGAATCCTTTATATTGGTTTTACCATAACAGATATAAGAAAAATGCTCGTAAATAAGTTCATGTAATTTCAACTCGACAAAACAAAATTCTGCTGCTATTCCGAAACAAATTTCATGAAACGGACTGCAGGTAAATATTCTAATCTATTACATGTTTTTGAAGCGCACACCAACATGAAATTTTTAGCTGACACTGGTAGCGATGTTTTTTGTATTCCACCACCAAAAGATAAACGACTTAACAGCTGTCATAATATGCTAGAACTTTTATCTGTAAAAAATACACAAGAATTAATAATTATGGAATTTAATCAATCCATTTAATTTTCAGACTTAGAAGAAGGTTTATAAATAGGATTTCATCATCGCCGATTTTCCATTCCAATAATAGGTGCTGATTTTTAGCAAATTTTGGATTGTTAGTTGATTTTAAAAAAAATGAACAATTATTGATACTCCATCATATCTTAGCGATTCAGGTAGTTTGGTACAAAATAATCAAAAAAAATGTCAAACTGTTTCTGAATTATCTAATTACCATGGCATTCTTAAAAAATTTCCGGAACTAACAAATCCTTCAATTCACGGTCAAACAAATAAACATGACACCGTTGAGTTCATCGAAATAAAAGCAAAATCAGTTCACCCAAAAGGTAGAAGACTTCGACCAGAAGTATTCAAAGAGACAAAGAAAGGATTCGATTTTATGATAGAACAAGGTATTTATCGGCCTTCTAAATGGAACTGGACATCCCCATTACATGTAAACAAAAGATCTATTATTATACTTCCAGTTGGGGATTATAGAGAATTAAACGATGCAACGAGTTTTGATTCATATCCCATTCCCCATATTCAAGATTTTTCCATGGGATAACAATTTTATCAAAATTAGGTATCGCTCGTGCATATAATCATCGCTCGTGCATGCGAACATATCACAATTCATGAAAATGATATATCTAAGACGGCAATAATTACTCCTTTTGGCTGGTTTAATTTCCATATTTAAATTTTGGACATCAAAATGCAGTTCGATCATTTCAAAGATTTATGCACGAAGTTTTGAGAGGTCTTGAGTTTTGTTATACTTATCTAGACGATGTCCTAGTTTTCCATGATAACGAGATAATTCATAGGCAACACGTAAAAAATTAAATGAATATAGTGTTAAGCTTAACATATTTCAAAATGGTGTTCCTGAAATCGAATTTTAAGGACACCTTATTACTAAAGATGGCACGAAACCGCTTCCAGAAAAAGTAGAAGTAATATTAAATTTCAAAATACCAAAAACTGCAAAAGATTTCAGACAGTTTCAGGATGGGTAAATTTCTGTCATAGATTCCTGCCTCGTGCAGCTCACACTAAAGCAATTTTTAGCGAATTTTTGGAAGGTTCAAAACCAAATAAGAGAAAAATTCCTTGGTCTGATGAAACGAGTGCAGCTTTCAAAAAATTAAACCAATTATTAGCAAATGCTGTAATGTTAGCTTACCAGACACCAAATGCATCCTTGTACTTCAGGTAGATGCATCAGATTATGCAATGGGTAGAGCACTGAAGCAAATGACCGCAATAGGACTCGAACCTTTATCCTTCTTTTCGCAAAAGCTTACTGATACTCAAATGAAATATAGTGCTTAGAATAGGGAACTGTAAACAGTCTATTCAACCATTTAAAAAATCAGATTTATACTAGAAGGAAATAGACTTGTTGAAATTTCTGACCATAAACCTTTAACATTTGCTTTTTAACAAAAGTCCGAAAAATTCTCACCGAAACAAATTCGACAGCTTGATTTTATTTCTCAGTTCTCTACAGATATCCAATACATTAAAGGTACTAAGAATATAGTCACTGATACCTTATCACTTATTAATGAGATCCAATTTTCAGGTCCAGTGGACTATCACGAAATTGCATCAGCACAAACAAATTACAGCGAATTAACACATTTATTAAATTCAGAAAATTCTTTAAATTTGATAGAAAATTAAATTTCCAAATTCTGCTGTTGAATTAAACTGTAATTTATTAACTAATACGGCACGTCCCTATATACCTAGAAAATTCTGGAAAATTTGTTTTGATTACATCCTCATCTTAGCTCACCCAGCAATTAAAACTACTTCGAAATTAGTTCGTAGAAGCTACGTGTGGCCTAGCATAAGCAATGATTGCAAAGTTTGGACTATGTCAACGTTCTAAATTGCATCGACATGCTTCAGCCCCACTCCGAAAATTAAGTGACGCATCGACACGTCTCGATCACGTTCACTTGGATATTATTGGTCCGCTTCCACCTGTATTTACTTACTGTTTGACCCCCATCGACCGCTTCTCAAGATGTAGACAGAAGCTCTTCCGACTTTCCAGCTACAACAATAGCTGACGCATTTTATTCAAAATGGATTGATCGTTTTGGTGTTCCCTCTATTATTACTACAGATCTACGGTGCCAATTCGAATCATGCCTCTTTAGTGCTCCTACCAGACTGCTAGGGGTGGAACGATTACGTATAACTGCGTACCTCCCTCAAAGCAATGGATTGATAGAGGAGTGTTCACTTAAGGCAACGATTATGTGCCATGCAACTGACAAATGGGCAGAAGATCTTCCAACTATTCTCCTCGGCCTTCGAGCATCTTTGAAAGAAAATATAGTTGTACTTCGGAAGAATTAGAGTAGAGAAAAACCCTTATTTGCCTTAAAAAGTGAAGTAAAGAACTAAGTCCTATGAGTAAGAAACTTTTTTGAAAATATTCCAATATCAATGTTGTAAGTTAATGACTTTTTATTAAGACAATGGGATGTTTAGAATTTTCGCTTAATTCTGATTTGACTAACCTTCCTCCAACACACAAAACTTGATTTTCATCTAAAAAAGTTTTAGAAATTTTAATTTACTTTTATGGGATACACCTTTATCTTGTTTTAAGGCTTTTATCTCTGCAACAATTCTTGTGCTTGAGCATGCCTCGCTAAAACATCACGAGCATGGTTCAGTTCTACATATATAATAAAAGGACCAGCTACACATTCGTTTTCTGCAATTTTAACAGGAACCTAAATATTAAACTTAGAATTCTAATTAATTTTAAATAATTCCTTGAAAGTTCACAAAAATTGTCAAAAAAGGTGTCCACTGTAGATTGAACTTGAGTATTTTGAATGGCTTAAATTCTTGTAAATCTGGGATCAGTACTTGAAAAGTCATAATGATTTGAAAGTTTAGTAGAATGTGAAGCAACTCCGGTCCAAACCCCACAGATTGTTTCCAATAATCTCATCTTCAGAAATGCCTCTTGATAAGGGATCAACGGTATTGACGTCAGATTGATGTGATGCCATTAAAATTCGCTGGTAAGATCTGTTATTTGAACAACTCTATTAGCAACGAAACACTTTAAACGATTAAGTTGTGTCCGTCAAGTTACGAGGACGACACCTGAGCTGACAACCTCTCTCCTAACTTCCACGCCAACAGGAGAACTTTGGGCACGACTGATTTAAAGTGATTCATCCCCGGCTACAAAGCGGGTCTTTGTCAGTCAAAGTTTGAATCCGCGATTGAACGAAAACTGCCGTCCACAAATCCGAACCCATGACCACTAGGCTACTGAAGCCACACGATAATACTATTGTAGAGTCGGTGTAGAGGTGCACTGCATTAACACTGAGTTGCATTTCATTTAGAACCTTGTTTACCATCTTCAACAGTACTAGTTAGAGCTCCCAAAAGTCCCAAGCGTGGTAGTGTAACACATTTTACTGAGGCCACTAAATGTAGTATTGCGGTTTCGGAAGAGAATCTTTTGTAACTTCCTCCATATGACCGAGGGTTTTATATTCCACCAGAAATTCATTATATAATTGTGGAATGTCTCGGTTTTTATTTAATCAGAGACAAATCTTTCGATTAACCAAGTTCCACTTTATCTTGCACTATTGGCATGTGAACAATATAACAACCATTACAATCTCAAAAGTGAGTAGCATTAAAATGTTCCAGACAATATTGCAGTTCCTCATCGATAGGTCGGTTTTTTTTTTTTTTTTTTTTTGGTTACGCTTCAATCTTCCAGAACGATCTTAAAATATCGTCCCCATTCCCGTTTCCCACAGCTAAATGACAAAGACATTTACTGGTATCACTTTGCACACTTCCAGTAATTAAATATCCAAAATATGTAAGTAGAAGCAAGAATTGTTCATTGATTCTAATTTGAATAATTTCAAAAAATGTTTTTGCTCCGAGAAAAATATCAACTTTCGAAGGATCAAGAATTCGAGTGTCTGCCATTAAGATACCCGTGGCTAATTGTATTTTAGATATATCTAATCGATGAGATGGTGAAAAAATTAATGATGAGAATCATTAATTTTTTGAAACCACTAAAAATTCAATATCTGTTACAAAATCACGATCTTTGCTAGAAAGTACTTTGTTTATTTGTTAAACAACTGTTACTAAAGCCCCATTTAATCCAGCTCGACGGACCATGAAACGTGTGGGGTGAGTAAATATGCTTTAAACTAAAGATGACAACGTAGTACAACTATTATACAAGTTTATTAACAGACTTTAACTTAGGGTTGAACTAAAAACATAGCTAATATTCAAAAACTTTCAATAATGTCCAAGCGAAGAATGCGTTCTTTCATCTTATGTCACTCCAATTGCGCACTAGAACGCTTGGCGAATCTTAATATTCAAAAACAGGGTGGAACATATATACATAAACACACACACACACATATATATTGCCATTAGCTTATTGCAACAAACTCCCCTGGACATTATATAGGATATTCATGAGTCGTTTACTATTCCAATGACAACCGTTCAGAATGCTATTCCCTTAGCATTCTGAACGGTTGTGAATAATTTCATCATATTTTAGTTGACATATTTGATATTTGGCGGGTACTTGGTATCCGTAAAAAGATTACACGTTCAATAACATTGCTTTAAAGAAAAATTTCCTGTTTGGAAAAAAGTATTTTGGAATTTCAGTATTTTCGTGAATGATGTCATTTCTGAAATGCTTATTTCTTTTTTTCCCTATTTATTCAAGTATTTCTGAAGCATATATTTCTGAAATGTTTCGCATAATATCACTTTTACATAAAATCCCTATTTTTAGAAAAAAAAATTGCGAAATAAATAAATTAAACTTGTTATGTTTTCATGTATAATATCAGAAAATAGTTTATATTTAAGAATAAAGCCAATTTATTAAGAAATTCAAATGCTAAAATTCAATGGCGTACGCAGAAATTAATTTTGGGGAAAGCATATTATCATTGCCATGAAAAAAGATTTCTTTAGTTTCGAATTACTGATTGGTAAGAAAATAAAGAAAACATTATATCAATCTTACTTCTACCAAAAACAGTTAAAGGATTGATGTAATTTTTATCAGGTGACAAAAATAAAGATACCATTAACAATTACATAATTTTCCAAGTACCAGCCTGGTCAGGCATTATACTTTGTCACATCAGAGGGAAAAACATATTATATTATACCGAAACATGGAACAAAAAGCAGCAAGAGGCAAAAAAGTATGATAGAAAGGAAAGAGAAATATTTTATTTTATTTATTTATTTTCTTATTTATTTGAGAAGTCAATAGAAGGAGGGAGACAAAACTGATCCTTGTGTACACCCTTCCGTAATTTTTCTATAAATAAAATTTCAGAATTCATTTTAACTTAAACTGGGCGATTTTAAGGAAATAATTAAGAATATTGATGATATATTTTTCTACTTCCTTGCTGTTATTTAATGTACACCTTTGTCTCAAATTTGTCTTAGATTGATCCAGATTTCTTGACGAAAGCAGAGACTATTTCTCATGGACGATTCAATTCCGCAAGGAAGTGATACACTAAGGTGGGTGTTTCATAAAACCTTCTTCAGTAGCTCACAGATTACTGTGTGGAAAAGATTTCATTCTGTAATTATTTCCATGGAAACTGTTGTAAGCTTGCATCAGTCCATGCATACTTCGCTTGAACTGCACTTTGCTTCAGTTCATGAATTTTCGATAGGATGCGGAGAGTGAAGGAATACAAGTTTATGGCGCAAGAGCCAATTCTTGCTCATCCGCCAATGCTACAAAACGAGTATTGTCACAAGATCAGTTTGGAAAAAGTAGATTTTGTAGAAAATGTATCAGACTCTTAAAAACCACATTTGGAGAAAAACACAAAGAGGAATTTTCTCTGATGGGAAATATTGTGTTTCTTAAACCCTAGATAACTAAATTTAAATCAGTGTTACTAAGTGACTAATCAATCCCTTCATAGACTATAAATAAAGTGATATACATTCGAATGTGTCCTTTATTTATTTCAATTAAATTAGCGTAACTTGAGAAAAGTATTAGAATATTTTTATTAAGAAATAGATAGTTTGTAAAAATTATCATTTACCCCTTGGCATTTGTTGAAATGGTGCTCTTCACAAAATCTTTTGTTGTATCGTTATTACGAAAGTGATATTTTGTCATTCTGTGATTCTCACACAGACAGTACTAAGTCTGCGTTTGCTTGCCTCACTTATGGTAGTGTCTTCTGTGGACTCTCTCAATATTCAAAATGTCTTCATTTTTTATAAAGAGAGGAATTCTTAAGATTACCGTACTGCACAGCAAATCACGAAAATAAACAAGCTTCAGATGTGCCTTCGGATAAATTTTTGTGTTAAATATAAAGATATAGTGGGTGAGGTATAGTCAGCGCAAAGGGAACATTTTGAATATGCAAAACTAGTGGAAGTCGTTATTTAATAAAACGAATGTTTAGTTGACTAGAGTTAATGTAATGTCTCCAGTACTCTATTATAATTAATTATAGTTATCTTTCTAATATTCTTTATTTATACATTTACTTTAAAATGTTAGCCTTTTAAGACCATTATCAATTACTATCTCTACTTCACAAACACATGCGCCATTTCGATTCACTGTACCTTCCATGCAAAATGATGTTTTATATTTGTATCTCATAACTACTTTTCTTCACTTTGAAAGCCTTTATCGTAAGATATTATATTACCCCTGTCAGAACTATTCACAGATGTTATACTCTGATGTAGCAATTGACGTTCAAATATAATAACAATTCTAAAAGACGCGATTGTTTTCGATGTTTTTAAATTAACCGCCAGTTACTGAAGTGGAATTTCAATGACGCACCATATTAAATATTTTAATTACGATAGAAGAGAAGTTAGTTTTACAAATTTTTTTATCGCATCAGATATTTATCTCTTTGACGTCTTCAAATAATTCAGCTTCGTTTCATAAACAGTGTAAAGAGAAAAAATCTGTCAAGAGACACTCCGAGAGAGCTACTGCTATTCTAAACATCACGAGACGCATCGTCTCTCCTCTAATGTAAACACCGCTTCAAAGTCCACCGTTGAAATTGAGGATCAACTCATTGACCCTCAGAGCTGCCATCATGAGAGCGACACAAATCGTGGGCGTCTTGTTTCTTTGGGCTGTTTTCCATTGTGTTAGAGGTAAGACTTGTTTTGACAACCGATATAATTTTTATTTGTTCCTGAAAAAACTATTCAGATTTTATTAACGCGTAATATGAAAGATGTTATCAAAATTTAAATTTCGTTGCATCTTTAGAATAGAAAATAAATGTATCCTTAACAATTTCATTCGAACAATTATGAAAACGTTTATGTTTCCTTTTGGTAATTTTTTTAAGAATCCCTCAAGTAATGAGGATGACTTGATAAATAATTAATCTATATTGTTCTTTTTGCGGAACCTATGTCACTTATATTACATTCAATGTGATATAAAAATATACTTTTATAAATTATGCGAAATATCGCTTTTTCGGTCGCTCGGGAAAGATACGATTTTCAAAATTCGAATAAAATTGTTTGTTAGATTGTTTGAGTGGTAAATTCTTTCAACAAGAATTATTTATAACGAAACCATATGCAGTTTCGATATCAACAAAAAGAATTCTTCTTATATATCATGTAATACCACGACCTGAAAAAGAACTTTAATATCTAAAAACATTTTTGTTTAATTAAACAAGATACAATGTTTGACCTAAAATAGGCCTTCGTTTACATTAAAGTTTCTTGCATATTTTACCATTGTGTATTGTCTGTTAACTCTTTTTCAAATATTTTAATTTAGTGTTATGCATGAATTAAATTACTTTTTTCAATTCCGGCTTTATCTTTTTTATTCGATTGTGTGGTTTGCATTTTCCTATGTAAAATTAAATCTCACGAAGGAAAGAATTCCAATTAATGATCTTTCATCATCATAATGTGCGTTTCGTAATGTCAGTGAAAATTCAGATGATTAAGATGACACTTATGCAAAAAGTATGCTCAAGATATTTCCGCACCATACCACGGAAAGTTTTTGAGAAAAAACATTAAAAAAATGTGTGTGAGGTTGACTTCAGACTTCCATAGAAAGAAAATTGTGAAAGAATCTGAACTCGAACTAACAATCCGCAGCCCTTGAAGCTTTAATTGTCTAGAAGTTAAAGGAATTCCTCGTTGCAACGAATAATGCTAACTAAGTTATTTTATCTTAAGTAAAGAAAACAATGATGATGATTTTATTTTTATTCAAAAACTATACAAATAATTTTAAACTACATTTAAACCTGGCACATTTCCTAAGTATATAAGGCAGAATTTTTAGAAGCTTTTTAAGTTCCTAATAATTTTCTTTCAGAATACACTTCAGACATTTCTTTTTTGTTGATTAAATCTATTGTAGCCTTAAAATTAAAACAGATGTATCGTAAATATTTTATATCAAATGTAGTTGTATGCATATTCTCTTTTTATATAATTGGGATAGTTAAATATTATAGGAACATTCTATTCTTTTTTTTCCCTTTAAAAGTTATATAATATTGATTAAAATTATGAATAAATTGACGAAGTAATTAAAAATCTCATTAAAACTTTTATTTAATACAGATCGAATAACTAACGGATAAAAAGCATAAATATTAATTTAATTATAATCATTAGATACTTTAGTATAATGAAAACTTCCGGTGCATAAATGAGTTTCAAAAAAATTATAAAGAATTAATGTTATTGTCTTTCTCTGTTTAAATAAATTCTTTTATAATTAATATGTTGCGTTAATTTACAATTTAATCTATTGGTGAATAAATTCGTATAAAAATTAAAACCAAAAACTTAATATTTATAAAAAAAAATATATAACGTAAAATAAAAAAAAATCTATTATTTTTAGAAACAGAAATTATAAATTTATAAGTACAATATTGTGATTTATGTTATCCAAATCTCTGTGTATTCGATTTTTTTAAAATGATTTTGAAGATTAACTTATACAAATATAATTTTATGTTGCTTAGGAAAATATGCATTTGACTATTTTCACTATTAGAAAATAATGCATTAGATGTTTTATAATTGCTAATATTATTCAATTCAGTTTTATTGTTTCTGAGCATTTTTGAGTGCAAGAAAAACTTCTTTAAAAGCTTTACTATAACCCTTTGTGTCTCAGTGTTCCACGCAAGGGAACACCTTAACTGATTCGCTTCTCAAACCATTAAATTCCTCAATAAATGGATAAAAATTAGTTTCTCATTAATTAAATAAGAAATGATGGCATCGTACAAGCCATTCCATAGTTTTCAAATAAATACTTGAAGTTAAATCTTATATTTCCAAGGAATTTTGTCTAAATTTTTTCAGGTACAAATATTGTTGTTTGATAAGCAATTTCTATTTTAATTTGTTGGCTATGGAGTCAACTATTTATTTTGTATTATTTTAATTTTCATACCAAAAGTACGCGTAGCATCGTTGAATAATATGGGGGTGTTCCCTTAGCGGGAACAATGCGACTTTAGTACTTTGCCTGTTATGCAAGACAACACGATGATACACTGGACATCTAGTTTCAGATTTTCTCTGCGTGGTGTAACGTAGTGACCCCGGTTTTTGTAAACTGTCTACACGAAGAAAAAAGAAATACTCAAAAATGAATACCCAGACGTACTCATTTTAAAATGAGTATGTTTGTATCAGATTTGAGCGTATACCTTTATCAAATGTGAAACATTACAAGTATTCAAAACCGAAAAAAATGGGAAATCAGCATTCTCAAAAAAATTATTACAGATATAAGGACTACGTATTTTACAAATTGTGGGTCAAAAACAAATATGGTTTGCTTTAATATTTCGAACTATATTTCGTATTTACCACGCTACACGCGGTAGAATACATGAATATTAAAATGAGTATGTACACATACTCATTTTCGCGTCTGTGTTTGTTTACATTTTTTTCACAGTCATTCACTCACAACTTCAGAAAGATTCTTTTATTTAAGATATAAAAATTAGTGACTTCTTACTTTAATGTGCATGGATCAGTGTTATTTTCATACATGTAAATATTTGTGTATGAAGCTTATATTTTATAGAATAACATTACAGTATTCAAAAAGCAGTGTTGTGAAATTTTAAAAATTTGGAGCTACTTTGCTAAACTTTTTTTTTATCGATGACTATACAGCGATGATGCTCGACAAGAATTCCATTTTTTTTCACTTCATAAGTGTGTAACGAAACTGCCTTTTTTTAATTGACAGAGAAATTATTGTACATTTTTATCTTGTTTTTAGATATATATTTGTATTTAAGGTGTTAAGGTTTTACTATTTTCGAAGAATTGTACATCCTTATTTTGTTCCAATAATACTGTGTGGTAATCAAAAAGTTAGAAATGACACATTCAGAATAAAAGGTTGACAAAAATAGTTTTTGTAACTGATTAATTCTATTATGAATTGAAGTAAATTTCATATGCTTTATGACAGGAGTAAGATATTTCAGAATATATTTTTTTAAAGAATATGATTTTAATTTAAACTCAAATTTAATGTATATTTTGGAACCAAATTTTCACAATCTAATCAGGCATCCTTCCTGTTATGTCACACTGTTCATCATATTATAAGTGATTGTCTTGTGTTTCATCACTATTTTCTCACATTTTTTAAGTAATCCAATTTAAACTCCTATGACTTGGGATTAGAAACTACTACTTGTTTGTATTATAATTTAAAATTTGATTTTCATATAATTAAGGTTTATACTCAGACATTTCATATCTTGGTTTCTTTTTATAATGTGGCCCAAAATTATTGCAAAATTTTGAATAAATATTTGGTGCAGTATATTCAGATTTTATTCTATTCATGCACACCGAATAAATAAAACAATTTCTTTTGTATTCGATACATGACACAAATACTATAGATATGTATAATTCATTATAAATTGTAAAAACACTTATAAATGTTCACCATAGTACAGGACCAATCATATTATCTAGCCCTTTTATATGTTGATACTTGTATTTTTATTTACACAATTTAACAACTTTATTCATGCACTTCTTTAACTTAATATTCTTAAAAAATATGCTTGTGCCGAGATGAATTACAAAGTAATTCATCTCGGTTCTGGTGTTGGTTAGAAGAAACATGAATGGCATATGCACAACAAAGCAACATTACAGATTCTTAAACAGTACTCAAGATTTATAGAATGTAAAATTTTCTATTTCCTCTAAATTCTGTTTTTTATACCCGACTGTATCATTCCTATTAAAATATAATTTTAAAAATTAACATTTTATACATATTTTTAAAAATAAGATTATCGCAAATATAAGTTTAGGTATGTGTCTTGTTGTTTACAATATTAAAATTTTTTTCCACTATTCATTTACATTAAAACATATAAGTAAAAACTGAATTTGATTAATAAATATTACTTTGAGAAAAGGAATTTAATGCTAGCTAAATATATATTATTAAATTTGAAATTGTATATAGAATTTACATATTCACATATGTTCTTCTTAAATACTGTTGAAACCTTTTTGAAACATTAAAATCAACTTATGATTAAATTAATTTTGTTTGCAAAACACATTAAAAAACCCTTCAAGGTACAAAATTGCACCCATTATAATCATAATTTGTTATCTAACTGTTACAGCTTAATTATGTATCCTGAATAAAAGAGAAAATAGTTTAATCCAATATTGCTTTATTTTTTTAAACAATCAGCCGAATAAATATAAAGTGTTTATAAATAAAATATACTATAATTCATAAGAGCGTAATTACACTTTAAGTATTCACATGTATTTTTCTGAGTGCTTAAAATAATTACAATACTAGAATAAATATTAAGGTTTTTATTTTTAACATGTCAGAATCAACGGATGATCTAAAGATGCGTAACAATATTAAAACATGAAATAATTTGAAATACAAAATTAGCTTAATCAAAACAAAAGGCTGAAATAGCCGTTAACAGCTCAAAAATACATCTGTTTAAGGCAGAAAATAATTTAATGTTTATATCGGAATTGTACAAACAAAAGCCAGAAGCAAGTTTAAATAGGCTTACTGAGCAACATTTTAACTACACAATTAAACGAGAATAAGTCTATAGATGTATAAAAATATACTCAGATTATTTCCTATCGAATGTAAATAATTGAATAATGTGAGAATTGTATTAAATATATGAATGGAAACAAAACTGATGTGCAAGATGTAAACAGCTTGCTCATAGAGAAATCCGATGTTAACGCATACCACATAGGTTTATTTTGGTAGACATATATGTTGGTAAATGTATGATTTATGACAAATTTAATTATACGCTGAATGTAATAAATATTCACCTTATTTTGGCACATGATTGAAAAAATATTGTGCTGCAAGTTTTACGTATTTACTTAGATACTTAATAAGTCATACTATTTGATTCATTCAGGTCAAAAATGAACTCGACTTTAAGCAACACCAAAACATTATGGCAGTGGCTGTTGCAGTAGAACATAATATAGGTCAAAATAAAATTGAAAACGTTTATGTATATCATGACACAAATCTAAGTGTTAAAATCACATAGTATAAAATTCCGCTTTTAAAAGTGGCTAACCAATATAAAATTGCGTGCATGTCTTGAAATAGGCAAGTTTACAAAATACTTTTGTACGCAATTAACCTTTCTAAGAAAGAAATTTCGTGTAAAATTTATGATACTTATTTTACATCAGAAATTACAAAATGAACAAAATCAATTGGCAAAATGAAACATGTTAATAAGTTTCAATACTTTTTATTATTCTATATTCCAAAATTTCTTTACAATATGTGACATTATGTATAAAAATTAAATGTATTTACAAACTAATGCATAATGTATATATTATTTTAATTATGAACTGATCCATATTGTTTAAATTAGATTTATATTATTGTATAATACGTAATGCAAAAAAAGCTATGCTGTCATATGACCATACTGCTTTGTTTGAAGATAACACTTATGATATTTCTAAAAAAAATCTTTCTATATTGATATTTTTTTAGAATCATACGGAGACAAGCTCTGTCAAAGTAAATTTTAATCCATTAACACCAATTAAAAATGACACATGTGTTTAGTAAAAAAATAAACTTTAAAAATCCTTGCATAACAAATGTTTTGGGATCTAAGTGTGTCAAAGTACATAATTCAAAGCAGCAAGAACTGCTATATAGAATGGATGGCTTCACAAACCAAGCAGAAATTCTTACATGTAATAGTTTATACTATAATGGTTAAGTATATTCCAAAAATATAGCTGTATTAATTGGTTGTGTAGATGACTTGCCTCTCTTTAGAAAAATTAAAGAACTGTCTACATAATAACGATGCATAAATAGCATATTTATTTGAAACAGCGTTGTTTGAAAAGCATTTTCACTCGTAGTTAGAAACCTCACAAAATGTTGTTGTTTTGAAAGAAATAAAAAAAATTTTTACCTTTACATATTGGAACTTCCTAATAATTTTAAATGATACCTCATTGTACGCTACATTAAAACGTAACTTATTTTTTCGAATGAAGTTGGACTATAGTATAGATTAGATAGTGTTTATAAGTGGTTTTTGAACCGACATGCCTTCATCTGCAGGAGTTAAAATATTAATTTTTTTTTAATATTCTTGTTTCAAAATTGTGAATGTTTTGTTTTTAAATACCCGATATCTATGTGTATGATATTCAGATTAAATTTTTAAAAAATATGATACGGTTTTATTTTTTCTGTGTACAGCGAATCATTAATTTTAGGTATTAGCTTAGTTATGATGTTAATTCAAAAGTAAATGTATATTAGATGGGGGAAAAAATGCTGTATACATGTAAGAAATGTAAGTTTTTTATAATGAAAAATCTAATATTCATCATAATGTTTCCACGATATTTCTAATAACTTATTATTAAATGACTGAACTTTACATAAAACTCCATTTACTGCACGTATAAGAAACAAACTACATATTGCTTTTAAAAACATAAATATAATTCTTAATAAACTGAATTGCTTCTGTAACTAATAGCTCAGATTTCTTACACATTTGTTTTGAAAAGAATAACTCTTGAATCGAATCTATTTCCGTTAATTAAAGATTTATTAAACCACTCGAATTGATTTAAATTTGAGGTAAAAGTTCAAATTACAGTTTATGATCACATAACAGTTGCATTTTTGTTTCTAAAAGAAACAGTTTGGGTACACACAGTAAATGAAAGAATTTTGAATCGGAAGTTTTGTAACAAAAACTTCATAAAGTGTATGTTAAATAACATATAAGATGAAGAAAATGATACTTGTAAATAAAGCAGCGTTTACTTATTTCCCTTAAAATTTAAATTGATATATATTTTTCTGTTTAAAATTCATTTTCGATACAACAACAGTATCGGAAAATAAATTCAAAACATACTCACTGGATTGTTTGATTCTCATATTTGATGCAGTAACAGATTCACAAATAAATACATGACACTCATTTCTCTATTCCACACTCATAAATAAGTATGTGCGAGTCATAAATATGAGTACGTTGGGATGTGAACTATTTTGAGTATGTGACGTATTCAAAAGTGAGTACGTGAAGTTGCTATTCTGAGTATGTGCTTGTTACTAAAAATGAGTATGTGCGAGTCTCGAATACGTTGGCATCGGAGCTATTTTGAGTATGTAAAGTATTCAAAAGTGAGTACGTTGTACTCGATTTTCAATACCCGTTTTCCGCAGTGTAGGTAGCGTGAAGGATCACGCAGTTTAAGTAAATTATTTTTATTTATAACTGTATTCGTAGGTTAATAAATCATTTTTACCTTATCGCATTAAGCAATGATATATTAAATACAGGCCAATTAAGGTACGCGCAGATATGCATACTATAGCACGAAAGAAAACTAACTTTATGTGCAAAACCTGCATTGTTGATACGTATTTCATCCAAAAAGGTGTGACGTGCTTCCAAAAATACCATGAATCTAAAAGAATAGACCAATTTGTAATTATATTTGTATATAGGACTCGTGTATATACAGAAGTGTCAATATTTATTAATCGAAAATCGTATATAACGAAGATATACAATGTTTTTTCCATTCATATGTAGAAGTTTTCACTCATTTTCGCACTTCAATGCAAAGCGCGCTTAGCTGCACTCATGAGAGTTTTGTGGTGCAGTGTTCCCGCTCAGGGATCCCCCACAGAATCAAAACCGTAAGTGCTATTTTTATAAAAATTTATCTGTGTACTCCTTTAGATCTAAACAGACTGCCTACTAACTGTTTTTGTCAAACATTTAACTTTAAAGGGTAGATCGCCGCAAATGGATAAGCGGTATGGCTTAACCTATTGTTTTGCACGTGTATATAAGTATACTTCACATTAAAATTTAGTCATTAACTGGACAAAACTTATTGATGAGTTTTCAAATTTCCTCATATATTAGGAAGAGTCCAGGAGTTTAAAGATGTAGCGCAATTCATACTTTGTTGCATTTATGCCGGTTAAACGGTTTACACATTTCAAACTCAATTGTAGTTTAATGCCTTTACAAATTAAATTTGTTTACGTATATAACACGCCAATTTATCGAATTTAATGTAAATGATTTTATTTGCGTACTTAAATGCCATTTTAAACAATGTGCAAAGAAACAGTATTTATGTTATTCAAAATGATTCCTCGAAAACCACCATCGGCAACTCTAATACATATGGTGATATATATATATTTGTGTGTGTTTTATATGGTATATTACGATTACACGTTATCAGCAAATTTCATATGGAGTGCGTTCGCATTGCGAAAAATTACCGTTTAAAATTCAGCTGTGCCCGTTGACAGGAGCTAGACGATACCATTTCGGTAACCATACATATTCTTTCATTGGGTTTTAAAATCGCAGGTGTTATTCTGAATGTCACTCATATTTATACAGGACGAAAAATTTAATTCCTGATCACTAACTAATAATTTGCGACAGTAAAGTCCGTAAAGTAATTTCAACTGTACCGGATCAACGGGAAACAGAGTGTCTTATTCTTTACAAGAAGCATAACCAAAAATGATTCATTGATGAAATTTCAAAGCTTTAAGAAAATAGATCTCTCATTTCACTTTTACCATATGGAAAAAATCCCCATTAACAAAGAAGAATATGTGTTTATTTAAGAGTGGCTGAGGCATTATTGATATTTATTTAAATTCGTTGAAAAACCGTATGTGGAACTAGCATTATTTTTTTTAATATGAAATACATATGTATATCAAAATTAATTTATGCACAAAACAATTATGTAATTATTTTTAAATTCAAATACTTTACAAAACATTCTCTTCGAATCAAATTTCAGTTTAAATTTATCTCAACAAAACTATATATTTAGAAATGTAATAAGAAATACAATACAATAAAAAGTTTCTAAAATTCTATAAGATTTAAGGCATGGGTGTCTAAACTATGACCGTTTGAGGGCCACATTGCAAAAAAAAAAAAAAAAATTCTGGGTCACATTGCAAAAATTTAAAATTTGCTGGGCCTCACTTACAATATTTTTTCAACAACTTGAAATAAAAATTAACTCTATGTAGTTTTATTAAAATAAATTAATTCCTTTTTATTATATTTTTTTAAAAATTTGAATTAGATATGTATATGTGCGTATTTATTTTAAATTTGTAAAAGTTTCGCTTCATTTAGTTTGGATTTCATAAAGATTGAAAAAATTTGAATTAATGAGATGGATGAATTTGCTTTTGTTGAACAAGCAAATTGATATCAGGTTCAATAGACGAGGTAGCAATTCTTACTGCTTTTTCAAGATGTTTGTTAGTGATCATTGTCTTATTTTTGATTTTTGTCTGCTTAATTCTTGAAAATAATTGTTCACAAATATAAGTACTGCCAAATGCTGAAGACATTAATAAAGCATGATTGTGAGAAATAGGTTATTTATCGCGGGGTAGGTAATCTTTATAAAACTCCAGTAAAGAAACATTCCCAAATTTTCATTCAGTTGAATGTTACTTTGCACTTCAATGCACTCCATGTGAAGATTTGAAGGCAATTTATTTATTTATAGAGAAAATAAGGTAGAAAATATGTTGAAATACTCTTCATTTTTTCAAAAAATTTTAAATATTCTTTCAAACTTTTGAGATAAATCAAAAGTTAATGCAGCATATTTTGTGCAACGAAAGTACTGAAATGTGTCAAATCTTACTTTTATTTGATGAAGCCAAAATTTTAATTTTCTTTCAAACGCTGTAATTGTTTGGAATTTAGTATTAATAATTTTTTTTTTCCTTGAAGTCTCAAATTTAAATCATTCAAATGTTCTGTTAAGTTTACTAAAAAAGTTAAATCTAATATCCAATCTTCGTCCTCAAATTCATTCACAGGTTTCCCTTTTGTTTCCATAAATATTTTTATTTCAGTTCTCAAATCGTGAAATCTTTTGAGCATTTCCCCCTTCCTGAACCACCTTACTTCTGTATAATAATATTAACATCTGCAAATTCTGTGCCCTTTACTTTAAGAAACTCTTCAAATTGTCACTTTGTAATTGGCCACATTTTAGATAAGCATGATTTAAGGCAAATAGTGTTCATACTTTAAATGGGGATCCCGAAATAATATATATCAATCATAAAGCGTCAATCGTTAATTATCTTTTCTGGTTCATGCCGATTGTAAATGGTTAGCTCTACAACCTCGTAAATTTTGTTGATAGGTTCATTTTAACCGAGCATCTACACTAACAGATTTCCTTGTAATGAGTAATTTTAATTGTTCGGCTAATTCTTTCTTTAAAAAAGGAACGTTGACTGCCAGAATCTAACATAATGACCTTTTTACGGAAATGCCTAATATAATAACTGAGCATAGTTATAACACAAAGTCATTGCACAGGAAGTTTTCTAAGAGTCTGACGCCATTCTCAGTCTTAAGAGGAGGAGGGGGAAAACTAAACCTTTTCGCATTCACTGTATCTGCGTTTGTAAGTTCTGCATACATTTTTTTCTATTGGCATTTTTCTGTGTATTTTGAATGAAATATATGACAAAAATCATTTTTTCTATGGGAAGCTTTACGCTGTTCGATTCATAAATGATCTGAACTAGAATTATGATCAGTCTTTACACAAACTATACATTTTTTTCACATCTACGACAAATGCTGAAGTGGATTAAATTAACTTTATACTTTCCACGGTAATCACAATTTTAATGGAATTATCTATATTTTGTTCTTGCGCTTTTCGAAAGAACTACATTTAATTTCTTTTCGCGCATCAAATTGTCTGAAATTAAATTTCTAATTAAGTGCTCATTTCACTCACGGAAATGGATTTTATCCTTTAAGAATTCGAGTAACTCATGTATATTGTTTTTATCTTTCGCATAAGTTTTACGAAAGAACTCGAAGGATAAACCTTTGGGTATAGCTTGTAACAGAACGTGTGCTTTTCCAACTGAATTTATATTCAAAAGTTATGACATATGCACATCTAACAATCACATTTTCAACCAATTTTTTCTTTAAGTATTTTTAAAGCAACTTTGTAGTTTTCAGAGTTCAAGATTAAATACCGTATAGCTACTTCCGCTTCAGTTGTCAGATATGATTTTAAATAATTCATCTTTTCAAATTTACTAAGATTTGAATTTTGTGGAAAGCTTCTTCAAATATAAAATAAAAGTCAATAAACTTTAATACATTTCCATCGTACTGAGGTAAATAAATTGTGGGAGTTTTATGGCGATTTGATGTCCATTTCTGTTCTCAAAAACATTTATTTTTTCTGTTAGTTTATTTTCGCTTTCTATTCATTTTAGAATTTCATTTGCACATGTTTTCCACGTCTTTATATATTTCAATTTCTATTGGATTCATGATTTCAATTTCAGCCTTTCTGACAGTACTTCTAGCTTTTTTTCAATATTTCCATATCCATTGTAAAACTAATTTAAACATCTCAGATTCTCTGATAAATTTAATCAATTCACTATTTATCAAAATGAATAGTAATTTTATCAGTTGGCTAATTATCTAAATAATCTGCTTGCTAAAGCTAATTATCTAAAAACATGGTCCCGGGGACCTATCCCCCAAAATATGTAAGCTAACACTTGAATTCGTATGGCAAGTAATTGAAATTCGCTAGCCTGTCAGACAGACTGCTTTTCAAATCATCGGTTGATGAAATAATCCAAATCCTCATTTGATAGACTTTCTTGACATCATTAAATTATTTTATTACTACAACATCATTACACATTTAAATAGAGAATAATATAAATTTTCGCTATTTCGATTGGTCAAACATTTCGGAAAACAGTTACATCATTCAGCCTGGGAGCGTCTTAAATAGCATATATATATATATATGTGTGTGTGTGTGTTTGTGTATTTTGTATCAGAAACATGGATGTAATTTTTCATTGTTTCTGTGATAATAATGATGATATTAACACCATTTTATTGAAATGAATCTTATCCAATCGGTTTTGTGCTTTTTTAACTAACATTGCATTTTCAGAAATGTTCCGAATGTATAATATAATGATGTTTTCTTCAATAAATAACATTCTCATTATTCTGCGATCGTTCCGTTTCGGTTCAAGAAATTCCGCTTACTTGTACCAAAAACTAATAAATGTACTTTTGCAATGTTAATAAATATTACGAAAATATTTTGTTTGCACTGAAGTTAAATGAAATGCATTTGATATTTTCATCAGAGAAAGGTTTGTGACATATGTGTAAACTATCTCCCTTTTTTTAGCTGCCATCCTTCCTTGTACACCGGAGACCTTTAAGTGTCCCAGTGGCAATTGTATTCATCGTTCTCATTACTGCAACAATAAAAACGACTGTCGGGATAACACGGATGAGCGTTACTGTGGTAAGTTCGAATATTGCTAATATTCATGTCATACCTTTCAGTCATTCCATACATTAGCTTAATTTTTTTTAAAAAATTATTTTATTATATTAAATGAAGCAATTAAAAATTAGGTTGCAATTGTACTCATAATTTTTATTCTAATTTAAAATGTCAGAATTTGATGAAACTTTAACTAATTATCTATTTAGAAGAAGGAAAACATTATATTTATTTAGCTGAGAAATTCTAATTAATTTTAGCTGAGAAATCAAATATGTGTTTGTTTGACAGATAAGTTTAAAAGAGACTATTAAAAGTAATATAAATAGATATCAATATATATTATATAAATATAAAGAAGCATTTATTTACTTTTTCGAGCATAACTAACCTAAGTTAACATTTTTTTCTGAGATACATTGTGGGCCACAGAGGTACTCAATAATAATTAACTTCTCTGATCTTTTGGAAAATAAATTTAGGTGCAATTTTAAGATATAAATTAGTGTTATTTTTTATTGACCACGTTTTTTTTTTCAAATAACATTTCTCTTTTCACCTGCCAAAAAGGATCAAGAAACGAGTTGGAACTTGTATCTTCAAAGAATCCATGAAAATTTACTTCACAAAATTTAAATTTTCGCTCAAAATACTCTTCGTTTTTAGGCTCCATGGAGAATCTCTTAGTTAAAGGAGCCTCGTCGAAAAACTAGCATTCAAATTGAATAACGAAACAAAATGTACAAATGTCCTACATACGTGGAAATAATGTGAATATAACCCAACATTTTCTTTATTAAAATAAAATAAACATTTGTAACTAAACTGTTTTCTTCAACAAGAGTTACAAAAGTAATTGAGAGCTAAATCTTAAAAGAGGAATTCATATTATTGTGGAAAATGTAATAATAAATTCTGTTAATGATTGTATATGTACAGCACAGATTCGAAAACAACAGATAAAAAATACACAGTAAACTAATTAAATATAATTATCTGGCGAAAAACTTGTTTAGATTTGTAAGACTGCACTGACAGGTAAGTTGTGTGTAATCTTGTATAATTTTACTAATTTTTAACTATTAAAGTTTCCTGCTAAATTGCAGGTTTCAAATAATTAGGGAAAATAACCCAATATTTATCAACCATATAATAATTACTGCAGACAAGAAACCACGAAGATTTTTGTTGCATCAAACGAAACAACGGTTCCCAATGAATGCGAAGTTTACGTTGATTTCCCAGGATTAAGGAAAACAATAGATTCTTGAAGCTCCTTTTTTCGTCGAATGTACTATTCCGTCAGCTAATTGTTTCTTTCAAAGAAATTGGATATTTATAGAAAAAAACTGTTTTTCATATAAGCAGTTCATTTTTTCATAATAGTTTTAAATTAAAACCACAAACGTACCCAATTACTTAAGATTTTTCACAATTAAAATACTTCTATTTTTACTCACACTATAAAAATTTATAAAACGAAATTACTGGGTTTTTTTCCTTTGCTTGGTTAAAATTCATACGTTTAGGTAATGACCTAATCGTACACACTTCGTGGTTGCTATTTAAATGAATAAGAAATACAGACAAATTGGAACAGAAGCGAGCTTCCCGAACGCAGATATAAACATGTTTGATATAATGTTGGTATTAAATTTTAAGCCACTAGAACAAACGCCTACAGTATTTCTAATATGAACACATGATTGTTTTATTGCGTTTGAATCGTTTTAAATTTTAAATAAAATTTTCCAGATATGCTTTTGTTGATGATGTTGATTTAAATTGTAGCATTTCTTATTCTTATAGTTTTCCAGATTTCTATCTGTCCCTTTTTGATGTATTTAATAGCAATGATTTTGGAATATCTCGAAATACAATTATTCTAATCACAAATTTATAAGCTAATAATAAGAATCAAAATATGAAAAGAATTATAACAAGATAACTGCGTCAACTTAACCATTACCAGAATGTGCACCAAACTAAAAATTAATATTTTAATAAACTTAAGATCAAAACAAAAAAAACAAAAAAAAAAGAATCGGAGATCATTACCTAATTCGAACCAGGGCCGTATGGGTAGCTAAAATATAAAATATATCTTTAAATTAAAAGAAAAAAAACCAATATAGGGAGAAGGAACATTTTAATGCTTTTATTTACTGCGAAGTATTTAATCATATAAGAAGTGTGTGACACGAAATTCCAAAACTCATTGGAGATTCTTGTAACTTATAATTTTTTATAAAAATAGTAATCAATAATAAAAGACAATAGACTGAAGTAAATAAAAATTGAAGAATAATACAAAATTGAAATGTATTTACATTTTCAAACTGGTGTCACAATTATAATTTATATATAATTATTATTTATATAAGAAGTTTTTCTTTTTATTATTTTCTGAGTTTCTAAAGTAACTAATCAAAATTTATTTGATTTGAACATTAAACTTTCTTACAGATTTGTATGTTAATATTTTGCTGAACAATAAGTTATTTGTACAGTTTCCTCATTTCAAATTAACAAAAAATTAATAAATTTATGATTCCAAATGGCGAAAAAACTCTAAAAAATGCAAAACTTTCATTACACAAAAATCACTTCTTCAAATTAAAAGTATCAATCGAAAATCATTTTAATAACGAAACATAATTTCTTAATTTACATCTGAATCAAATTTTAAATTGAGTATAGGAATAATATAAGTGTTCTTATGATAAAAGCAAAAACTATACGCAATTAATTTTAAATATATATTAAGTGCCCTGTCAATGAAAAAAAAAACCCAAAAAAGGTTTTATCGGAATATGTTGAAAATTTTCAGATACGATGCACATGTAGCGGAAAAGAAATTATCAGAAGAATTGAATTTTCTGAGGAGTCTTCCAAATGCATGAAAAAAAAAAAAAAGAAATCATTAGAGAAGTGGCATTACCTGTAAGAGGGGCTTTGAAAAAATGGGACATAACAGAGAAGTTGCGGTATCAGAGACCGCGACTGATTATGATTCTTTCAAAATCACTTATTTAAAATATCACCTTGTTTTTTCGCTTGTACGTTCTTTAAACCTTGAAGTCTTAGAAAACAAAAGTATTTATATTTTGTAGTGAAATAAAACGTTTCCGATTATATTTTGTCAAGCCCTTAGATTATTTAATAAAAACGAAATGCTGCAATAAATTCTACGAAATTAATAACAAAAGTGAATTTATTATATATTAATTATTGTGTTTATTTTAATTAATTTGTACAGCAAATTCCAATATAAGAAAATTCAGTACAGCCCAATATGAAAACATTTTGACAGTACTTTTCGGGGACTTTTAGGAACAAACAATTTAGTCCTCTCTATTTAGCGGATTCTTTGCATAACTTGTATGCATTCCACCTAAGCATGGTTACTTGGAGGAGGGGTGGGACATCAATGGCATGTTTCATTGATTTTAATTTTGTTCCCACGTTATGAGACGCCGCGTCATTTCCTCAGTTTATTTATGCTAATGTAGTCAATTTCAGTTTGAATTGAATTTAAGATATTTTCTCTTTTTTTTTTTTCAATTCTTGAATGTGTTCATTTCACAATAATGCATTAAATTTCATTAGTAAAAAGTAGTTTCCATAAGATCTTAATGTTTGATGGTAATCAGCATGAAACATGTGTTACGGTTAATAAAAGTCATTGATATTATAAAGAAGTGGAAGCTCTTTGCATTCGTAAGGGAATCTGACGCAGATTATTCCACTAATTCAAACTTTTCACAAGTACATTGTCCATCATTTTGTAAAGCTCTTAAACAATTTTGGGATTTGAAAGAAAAGATAAGTCTGTTTATAATTAGTAAAATTCAACGTAAAAACCTGTGATTTGATACAGCTTATTTACAAGATTTATCCTTCATGTTTTATGTAACAAAACATATGATTTATATTATACCTACAAGAAAAATTTCAAATCATGACAAACACACACGATCAATTTAAGGGGACTTAGTACCTTTGAACCTTCAAAAATTCGATTTTTCAAATTTGTTTTTAAAAAATAGTGTTGAATGTTAGGAGCATTTTAAAGTAAACCCATTAAAATCCGACAATTATTACGCCCTGTGCAACAAAAAATGTAAATGTCTGAAGTGGCTTGTTCTATTTAATACAATGTAAACAAACCTCTTTTTCTCAGTTTGTTATTTTCACACTTTCCCACAGGATTAAAAAAAATGTTTTGCATGTAGAGTTTTGAAATTTTACATGATTGTTGTACTTGTAAATCTTTATTCTGTGAACCTCAGTTTTGTTAATAGTATGATTAGATTTTATTTTATAACATGATACATGAAAAAAAGTTACTAAATACAAACTTGATAACTTCTTTAATTTTTCAATTTTTTTTAAATGAAAGATAAATTTAAAATTTGAGATTTACAGAATAAGGACATTATTTAGCTTTAATTTGGTATAAGAATTATGGTCCTACTGTACATCTTTCAAATGTTATTTTGTGGGTAACGTAAGATAAACTAATTTATTTTTTAAATTTCTGTACGCATATTTCATGTTGTATAAGAAAATATATTAATTTAATAGCAAAACTTGACCCAATATTTTAAACTATACACTTCATTACACAAACAGGCAAAGTTTCATATTGAAATGAGCAAAAATTGTTGATTTATGAAGAACGAAACAAGTTTATCAAAATGTTCTACTTTTGATTTCGTAAGGTACTAAGTCCCCTTAAATCATTCAAATATATGCCAGTTAGATGAGGGAACAGTTAAAGTTTATGTACATTTAAGACAATTTTCTAAGTGCTAAATAAACAAAATAACTTAAGGTGGAACTGCATTATTTAAAAAAAGGTAAAAAAAAAAATATTAAATCTGATGAAATCTGAATTAATGAAAACGTCATTCTACATCGCTGTTGAAATTTGGACCTTGTTAATTTGGTCAAGTTAGAAATAGTTGAAAAGTACGAAGATAATCATCATAAATGACTAAATTTGCGCATAAGCATTATTGTGCTGAAATATTCTCTGCCATGATAAGTTACACATTGAAGAGTAGAATGCTGTGGATACACCGTTGGGCTAAAAGGGTGATGCGGATTTAAAGAACAACAAACAAAAAAAAACGATCACCAAATTTAATGCGAAACTAGAAAACAATGCTTTCGAGGCGTGTAGTAGGAGATAATTTAACTAATCATCTTACTTTACGTCTTATCCCCACCAAAATTTCTCTTTCAGTAATCAATTTAATCTGGAACTTTTTCCCGAAGCAATACTCTAAAATTGGTTGGACTTATAAACGATTTGTTTCTGAGCGAAGGTTAAAATTTCAATTCTCAAAATCAAAGGTTTTTGTGGTCACTACTGTCCCGGTTACACGTATCAGAAAATGGATATTGACTAATCGGGTGCGAGTGACTTACTATTTTAATACTCATTCATCTTTGTAATTTGAATGTTGATTTCTGGACTGTGTGTTCTAATTTTGTTCAATATTTCCTGCCACAATTGCTGTTGAATGATAGCATCGATACCATTTTAATCGAATCTTTGATTCTACCCCCTGCTTTAATTTCACCTGTTGGAGCGTCTCTTCTCAATTGATAATAGATTTTGATAACCATACCTTACATGTGACGTGTTAAAATATGACTAACATATAATGCCAGATAAACCTTACTTGTGACGCGTTGGTAAAATCAGTCAGTAGACAAGACAACTTCGAAAAAAAATTATACCAAAAACTGAAATTTATTTTTCTTGTTCACCTTCTAAAAGCCTTGGATATCCTGCTGTGTGTTTTATCAGTTTTCAAAATTAAATAATTTGCAAATTTAAGTAATGCAACACGTAAAATATTTTTATAATTAAATAATCCCTCCTAAATTCTTCGTTTTTTTCCCCCTTGTACTGTATAAAAGATTAATGTCAACCACATTCATACGTATCCTCATCGATTAAGAAACACAAATATCTTTCAAACAAATTTAAACATTTGCTGTGTATCGATTTTTGAACTTCTTTTCCAGCAATTGGTGTTTCGACTTCATGTCCGTCTGGATGGTCCCGATGCGCTGATAACACCCGATGCTATCCTTCCCACTGGCGTTGCGATGGAAGGACTGACTGCCGGGATGCCTCGGATGAAAAGGATTGCGGTGAGTTATTTATGTTGTGCACAGTAAGACAATAGAAGGGCCACCTTCCATGAGTGCGCGTGTTTTTATCCCGGAATATAGAGCGGGGGACACATTTCTGAGAGCGAAATTATGTCTCTTCAAAGTATGTTTGTTTTATTTCAATCTGACTCAACAATCAGTTACGAAAACCTCTTTTAAAAAAATGTATAATATTTTTGAATGCATTTGTATAATCTTCAAGATTATTACGAACTCATCGAACAAATGCTCGAATGCTTACCAGCAGGTTTTTAAGAGCATGTGAACTTACTCTTAAATTACACGATTGTAAATTTGGAAAATTAAAATTCGATTCTAAAGGTTTTGAGTCAAAGCTAGTGATTAAAATTCTTGATTCAGAAAAATTAACTCAATAGATGATTTTATGACTTTTTAAATACGTATCGTATAAAAAATTATAATTGACAATTTTCTTTATATTTTTTTCTTTATGTATATCAATAAATTGAGTAGTTTAACTAAGGGAAATGACGATTTTGATTAAATTAAATGTCTTTCTAATTCTTAAAAAAAGACTCACAATCTTATTTTATCTCATGAGTTCGATAATTTGAAAAAAGTCCAACAAATGACGAAGGAGATGCATTAAGAGAAATGCGCCTTTAAAGTGCGCAATCAATGACAAATTGCAATAGTTTTATTGATCTATTAAAATAAAAAACATCGAATTAAGTAAAAATATACATCACTCAAACCAATCAGAAATATTAGTGACTGAAAGGATACCAGATAAATTCATAAAATGAAATTGACTATTGCTATTTATTGCTCAGGGTAAACTTACGTGCAGAAAAGGAAAATACAAATCCTCAGATAACAAGAAAATACCGTTTTGACTTAAGAATTGGAATCTAAAGTGATTCGAAGACCAGGAATGAATATGAGAAATAATAATAAGATAATATTACAAATACTAAGAAAGCAAAATTTAGAAATACGTTTGATTTGAATAACGACCAAATATGAATTATTCAATGTGGATAACAAATGTAAAATAATAGACATTTTCAAAGGGAGAAACGTTTGTGGACTATTGAAAGACGGTGCAATTGGAAAGGAAGAAATATGATTAGTACATAGAAGTGCTAAAAATTGAAATCATAAATTCTACAGTTGTAGTGTCATATTCTCTGGCAAGTAATACAAGTTCTTATGGTAGCCACCACAGATAATTTGCGTTTGTTAAGCGCAAGAGGCGTTGTAGACCAAACATGTGAATTATTTTATTTAGAAGAAACTGCTGATATGAATCAAATGTGTAACAAAAATAAAATATGAGTCATCATGTGATTCTGTTAATCAGCTCTTTAGACAAACAGAACAGCTATACGTTACAGAAGAAATGACAAAATTTGATTCCGAAGCAGTTGACAAAATCGCAGTAAATAAAACGGTATAAAATGGAAGAAGAAATGCTTTTCTAGAAGTATGATTTGCAAGAATTCGAGATTTAATTCTTGTAGTATGTTTCAGAAAAATCCGAGATTTGTAAGAACCCAGAATAATAACGCCTTGTTCTAGATATTAGCATCAGAATTGGTTACACTCTCGGAGGAAGGAAAAACAATTTTTTGTAGCACTTGCACTTTCATTATATTTTGTAAACACTTTAAAGTCGCTTAGACGTCCGTAACATGTTTGGGCTTTGGATGTGTTTATGAATGCATACGCGTGTTTATTTTCTTTCGTGTAATTATACAGGACATTAAAAATGCTATGAAATGTACTTGTTCTTCATTCTTAAATTAAAATGCTTTGACAATTAACTATACATATTTGGATGAATAATTTACAACTCGAGGGTATTTGTCATGTTCGCAATGGAGTTAAGAAATAAGACCTTTCGAAGAAAATATTTCTATCAAAAACAAAATCTAACCATAACGATACACCATTGATTGGTGATGTTATTATCTGAAGGAAAATGAAGAAAGCATCTGATTTGAGTAAAACGTCCGTATATGCAATAAAATGGGATGATATTCTACGAAAGAAGTTATTTACATTTAATTTAAAAATTTATCGTTTTCAATACTTGCTTTTAGCCCTCAAGCTCACGAATTACGAAAAAAGCAAAGAAAAATAATTTAATTAAAGAAATTTAAGTAATTAATTTCTATAAATTAATATACTTAAATTCCTGTTTTAAATTCTGAATAAAAAAAAAAAAAAACATTTGTTCAGCTTAATCCCATTAAGGAAAATTTGAGGATCCTCATATGAAGCTTGTGAGTTTAAGAGGCAGCAAACATGACTATTCAGAAAAGTAAAAAAAAAAACAGATATGTGATAAACTCAAGTTAATTTTTATATTTATATTATTAATTTAAAGGATAATTTAACAATAATCACTTATTGTAATGGAATTAAAGGTATATTAGAAAAAATTATCTTGAGTGAAAAACCAGGAAGCACGCTGGACATAGTGCTTTCTTGCATCGAGCACATATTTATCTAGTTTTCCTGGGACAACCAGATGTGTGGCACTTGGTAGCATATTTCACCTCAGTGTAAGCCGGGTAATACTCCCCACCATCTATTCTCAATTAAGCAGGAGCTCACACTTTAAACCGTTTCTTTGTTGGTGAATCCCGCAATGTACTTGGTCTGTTTTTCATTTTGATCTGAGTCGAACTACCTTTATAAATAAGGAAACTCATCATGGATGATTTAAATTATACTAAACACGTGGATTTATATTCAAAATCTGATTTCCATAAAAATTCTATAATTTACGACGATTTTCAGAATACTTCACTGTTTAGCATATAGTGAAGTATTAGGAAGTACCACTGTTTATGTCGCAACTTATGTCTATTACAGACCTAATAATGCATCCATGAAATCTACTCCACCCACATATTTTTATTTACATTTCGAAGGAAGCAGGTTTTAGAAGCACGTTTTTATTGCTTGCACCGAAGTTTCACCAATCCAACAGGACTGGTTCCAAGAAATTTTTAAGCTGCATAAACAGATGAGTTGTCGAACCACCTTGTTATAGTTATGTTTTCCTTACTTGTGGTATTGGAAAATAAGCCTCTCGGATCACTTTTCACTTCCTTAATGGGTTTCAATTCATTTGTAGCTGCTTGAAACCTATTTGTACGTATTGTTCCTGTTGAAAAAACATTTCCATTCAACAAATTTCATCAAAAGAGGAATTGTTTTGAATAAATTGTTTCGAATAATATTTGTGATTTTTACGCATTATACGTTTACAAGGTCTCAATACAACATCTTCGACTACACCAAATTCATTACAAAACTCCTGAGATTCAACATTTGCACCTTGATAAATTTCCAAAACATAAACATGACCAGAAATTCCAGCTAACACCGAGGATTTTATTCCCCATGGATGGGGTTCAGATCTTATGTATTGTTTAATATTTGACCTTCATTTGAACGGAATCATCATTTCATCCACTGGCAAATATTTTTCCGTGTCGCAGTTGGCATCAAACATTCTGGAAAAGTGGTCTAATTCTGGTCTGATTTTACATATCTTATGTTTATTGTCGTGAGACGTATTACTTGGAACAAATTGAAGGTATATCCATATTTTAAAGAAGTGATTTTGCATCATATAACCAACAATTATGCTTAGTCAAGGGGCCATGTTTTAGTACCTAGTAAATTTTTAATCTTGAATACTGAAAGTATCCAAAATTAACATATATTTCTAAAAATACCTTCAGAGCAAAACATTTTCCCATTAGGTGTGGCATACATGTTTGATTTATGCACTACTTTTTTTATTGAAAAAAAAAAAAAACATTTGGTGACGTTTTAGAGAAATAATTAGTAGGGATATTTCCAGATAGATGGGATTTCTGATTTCCTAAAAATGGGGATATATGATTTGCAATATCATTATCTTTTCCTGTTTGTTCATTTTTTATAAAAAATGATGATACAAAACTATTTTTAAGGAATTTCACTGAAACTTGTTTAGTTTTATTTTTTTAATGAAGTTGCCCTTACAATCACGGGCTATTTTAAGCCCCGTATGAAGCAACATGAATTCCTATAGATATAAAGTTTATTTTTAGAAGTAAACAGTTTTAAGGGGATTATATGACACGTGATTCTTTTTACTGGAAATTTTTTTTTTTTACCTCATTGGAAGAATATTATAGTAACAAACAAATGATGATATTTCTACACTCACTTCTCTCACAAAATCAAAAACTTCAATGTATGAAGATCGTCACTGCCATCAGTTACGATATACTAAAACAATTTTAGGCCCCATTTGAGCCTTAAATGGACAAGAGCTTAATGGACTCAAGCGAAACACATTGAGAGAAAAATTATTTTAAATCATTTTTTTTTACTGTAGGAGCATCATTTGATGTCCAGGTGGGCGAGAGGGTTAACTAATATAAAATGCAAAACGATTGACATAAAAGTAATTATAAGCAGTCAGATTTGGTTCATTTCAGGAACAATTGGGGTGAAATTGCCAGGATTCAGCGCCACAAAAGAAAAACTGTTTTCGTGGTTTAAGCAAAAGAGGAAGTCGGGCTCTACTACTGACAAATGGGGCTCTCAACTGCATAGAATTGCGGTCGCCCTGTACCTGGCGGACGAGTCCACTTTCAGCCCCGGAAACTCCACTGGCCAAGAAATAAGCTACGAACTTTCAATTCAACTGCTGCGCCGTCTTTCTAAGTAAGGAAGCATTTCTTGTGAGAATATACTTGGTTCAAAATAATAATTATACATTTAAAAAATATATTTCTTAATTTGATGCGAATTGTTGCGATATGAAATAGCACATGAAAAGAAGAAAGGTATACTTCATGAATTAAAAATTACCATTTCTATTTAACATGTGTTTTGCTTTTATGCTGAAATTCATTATTTTTACACAATGAAAATTGTGACTAATGTACTTTAATATATTTTTCCTTTCTTTAATGAGCAAAGGTTTAGGATACCTTTCATAAGGTGACCAATTTTTCACAACGAAAAATTTAAGAAAAAGGGACAACGTAGATAAATGAAACATTTTATTAATTTAAGTAATAATACAGTAATTGTACTTACGTCCCTTTTAATTAATTGATTAAGCGAGTATTTTTCATTGAATGAATATTTTTTGTCAATATATCATTCCCTAACAATACATTGAAAATTTCGGAGCCAGAAATATCCGTTATATTGAATTTTACGGGAAGTACTGCAGCTTGAGCATCAACATTTAATCTTGATTTCTGTTGTCCAATAATCTTTACCAATAGAAAAAAATCTTTCAACTGCTGCATTAGTTTCGGAGCAGCATAACGTAAAAGAATAACTAAATTTTCATATGAAATGTGTTTATTTCTGAAATGGTTAAGTATTTCCACCCATCATTTATCAATTTCATCATGTTTATTTCCGCCATTGTTCTAATTTATCAGAATATAAGTATACGCTGCGTCTTCTAATTTCTTCAAACATCCACTTTTAAGCGATTTTAATACCAGGCAAGTCTTTAGATAAAAAGCTCAACACAATTTTCAATATCTGTCTTGTTTACTTGCAAAGAAGAAAAAAAACACCATTGGAAAATGATATTTCCTGTGATATTTGCTTCAGACCATTCTTCGACATATTGGAAATATGTTTGGTAAAAACTCTACATTTCTTTGGGGCATTTTTACGTTACGTCCGGATTTGATTCCTCTAAGTTTGACAATTTTTTTTATTATCGGGAGAATACATTTTTCTTCTAATCATGATTTATATTGAAGGATAAAATCGATCAAAATAAGACTAACATGTGTAGCTGAAATATGATCACCTTCAAACTTTTGAATCGCTTTGTGGAAAATAGATGCCTGATTATGTACAAAATACATTAATATCTCCGGTTATTTATAATTGAAAGAATATTCAAGAATTTTCGGACATTTGTCTGAACTGTAAAAAAAAAAGGAACAGAGAGGCTCAAATAAATTGTGATATAATCTTTATAGCATGTGTTAGAACGAGACATCTATATTTGAATATCCTAAAAGTGTTTTGTATTCAACATGTGCGCAACAGTTTTGCGCGGCATCTCTCAACAGAGATTAACAGAATCGTTTTAAAATATCGAAAAGGAGGTCACTATTAGAGGAAGTATAAAACCTACAAAGGGAGGACTGTCCTGCATAAAAGAGGACGATTATTGATCTTACCATTCAGAATCAAAGAGTGTACTGCGCTTCGGAATATCTTGAAGTATAGGTTAATGCAGATTTCTCTGTAAGTGATCGACCAATTTTTTATTAAACCTCCAAGCGTTTTACTTTTTTTTTTTTTTTTTGTAAAAGTATTTCTAAGCATAGTACCGGGAGTGAAAAGATTTAGCTTTCCATTCACAAAATCTTCGAAAAAGCAAGATGCTCCAATTCCATCCCTGTTTTAAGACTCAGGTAGTCGATTACAACCTCTTTGGTTGGAGATTTTTATTAATCAGATCAGTCTCTTTGAAAAGTGGGCTCGTTGCCTTGGACGAATCTTGTGTATCAGGCTGTTTAGTGGAGTGGGGTTCAGATTTCTCAAATCAGTACTTGGAATGTGTTCACACTATCTACTGAGTTTCAATAAAACGTTTCGACAAATAAAGAATAAAATATATCTCTCGCAAAAAAATTTACCGGTTAAAAGTTGAAAAAAAATTGCGAAATATAAGATATTTTAAAAATATATTCTTAATTCCAGGATTATAACCCTACAAAATTGTTAATTTATTCTTTAGTATGAACGATACGAATTAATCATACATCTCGTTCTATGTTGCAATAAAAAAAACTGCAGCTGAAATGTTAGTTTCGTAGGAAAAAAATGTCTGGCTGTGGAGAAAGCAGATCGTAAGTTTTGATTTATGTAAAGGGTGATGTTTTGTTACCTAAGAGTAAAGTATTTTTCCAAATATAAATAACATGACCGAAGGAGACCATATAATTTCAAAATGGACAACATTTGTGTGTGTGTACTGATTTTAAAGTAAACCACCTCCCTTTTGAATAGCCGAGATGCGTTTCATATTTAATATCAATCTCAACACAAAATCGCTCACGATTTGCTACTCAAACCATAAAGGGACTAAAATATTTAGACTTAGTTACAAAGGGACTGACTTAGTTTAGTCCCAAATGTTCACAATGTGTAAAAATCATATTCCTCCACTAATCTAAGTCCATTTTACGGATTGTACCTGCAAACAACTATATGTGTTTATTAGATCAAAAATTCAATTATGTAGATGTCTATTTACCCATAAAGTATATCAGATGTACAAGAATGTACTGTAATAAAATGCACAGTAACAAATGACAAAAATATCAAAAATACGTACGAATTTTTTTAAAAAAATTTTCATTAAAATGCGTAAACAACGCGAAATGTTCTAAGGTTCCTTAATGCCTACTTTCAGAGAATTTTTTTTTAAAAAAAAAAAAAAAATTGCGAAACTTTTATGTTTTTAGTTATAACGGTCGAAATAAAATTGTCAATTCAAAAGTCATTTTAATGAGCCTTTTTTTGAATTTATCAAATTTTGAACACATATCTTTCAAATTAAGTAAATGTATTGACTTTTACGCTTAAGTTCATACAGCAAATTATAATTAATATATTTCTCTTTTGTATTTCAACAATATATAATATATATATATATTGTGAAAAAGTAATTTTTTTTGTTGTAAATTCATGTTGTGTGCATAAGTTTTGGTATAACTCAGTAAGTTTAAGATATAACTGCACTTTTCCTGCCTCACAACACATACATATATATATATATTTACTATGAAAATATGTTTATATATATATACACAGGGTGTCCAGCCTTAATGTGAACCAATAGATAATTCCCGAACCTTTCAGTTTAGATATGCACTTCCAATTTGAAAAATGTTTTAAAAAAGGTAAAAAATGTTTTTTCGTGCTTTTCGAACTAAAAACCCCATTTACAAAAAAATTACAAAAATTAAATTTTTATACGGTCCCCAGGTCCTATCATTTATATTGAGGAAAAGATGCAGTAAGCAAAAACAAAGTAAATACAAAAAGCTTCCTTTTATTATGATAAAAACTGGCCGAGTTATGGAACTTTGAAAATCATACATTTCCTCCATTTTCTCGGCCATTTTATGAAGCTAGTAAGGGGCCGTCTCCAAAGTGAAATTAATTGGAACTCTGCCAGGAAACTTTCGTTCTTGCATGTCACTCTTATGCAAATCATTTTTAAATTTTAAAGTACATACATTACGAAAATAATACAATAATTAAGTACTTAAGAAATAAAATTTATTCTTTGTACGAGTAAAACAGACAAAATAAAATATTTTGGACGAAAAAAACATTTTAAAAGCAGTTCCAAAAAAATAGACTTATTTGCAGCGGTACTGATCATGGCAAACGTTAAAAATCTGTTGTGTAGTCGTTTGCAATTGTATACAGTCGTATTCTAAAATTACAAATTCTAGTACGGGAGAACGAGATGTATACAAATGAAGAATACTGCGAAATGGTACTGTTGTATGGACAGTGTAATCAAAATAAGAGAGAGGCGGCAAGACTTTATGCCATTAAATTTCCCAGTCGAAGACATCCATCTCATTGTACAATTACCCGTGCTGTTCAACGCTCGTATAAACTAGGAGTTGTCATAGACGTATTCCCTTGTCTCGTGCCACACTTTCATGCTTGCGGATACCCGCTGAGGATGTTCAAGGATATGCCCTGGCTCATCCTGAAAGTAGTGTCCGGGATATTAGCAAGGCTTGTTCCTACTCAAAATCGAAGGTGTGGAACATATTACATACTTACGGTGCATATCCTTATCTTCCAGTCCTGGCACAGGAACTAATGCCCGGAGACCAGGAGCGTCGTTTTGATTTTTGCAATTTCGTGTTAAACACACTGGATGAAAATCCAGATTTTTGAATGAAGTTTTGTGGTCGGATGAATGCAATTTCTCGAGGCAAGGCACTATTTATACACAGAATACGCATTATTGGTCCCTCGAAAACCCACATCCAATACTACAGAATCGCTACCAAGTGCGTTGGCCGGTGAATGTGTGGTGCGGAATATAGAAGAGCACCTTAATTGGCCCAATGTATTTCGATGGACTTTAACATCAGAATCATACACGGAAATTTTATCTAGAGCGTTAGCCGATTTTTTAGATGAAGTTTCTTTACGGGATTTGTCACGCATGTGGTACCAGCATGATGGTGCACCCGCACACATATCTGCGCAACCATGTACATTTTTGGCGCAGTCATTTGACTCTCAATAATCGGCTACGGAGGTCAACAGGTGTGGCCCCCGCAATCACCCGACCTCTGGATTTCTTTCTCTGGGGCTTCCTAAAAAGCAAAGTGTACGAACGGGAATCCACGAGTAAATCCGATTTACTCAATCGAATCAGCATGGTATGCAGGTCTGTGACACCAACTATGTTGCAGAAGCTACAAACGCAGTTTCTGATGCGGGTTCGGTACTGCATTTCTGAGAAATGCAGTCATTTTGAACATTATTTAAGTTAATTTGGTCATTCTGATATAATAAAGCTCCTGATTAATGATATGCGCATCATTCCACATTACGCTATAATTTGAGTGGCAAATCCTGTATTCTTTTGCTGCTATTTGTTAAAACAAGCTGTTTTAATTTTTTCAGTACAAGTTGTATTTCTTTAATTCAACTTTTATTGTTTGCCATACAGCAATACAAATTGTCAATCTATGATGATTACTACTATGTTTTAATATTACTATGATATTTTTCTTTTGCTCTTTCTGTAAATAGTGAATTACTGTTCTCTAAACTCAGTCTATATATGACCCCCTTTTCTGGGCAATTCCGTTGCTTCAAATTTACGTAGGCATAACTCGGTCAGTTTTTATTGTAATAAAAGGAAATTTTTTGTGTTTACTTTGTTTTTGTGTACTGCAACTTTTCCTAAATATAAATGATAGGACCTGGGGACCGTATAAAAATTTAATTTTTGTAATTTTTTTCTAAATTGGTTTTTTGGTTCGAAAAGCACATAAATTTTTTTTTTACCTTTTTATAACATTTTTCAAATTGGAAGTGCATATCTAAACCAAACGGTTCGGGAATTAGCTATTGGGTCACATGAACACTGGACATCCTGTGTATATATATATATATATATGATATATATATATATATAATATGAAACAGATATATATATATATATAGATAGATAAATATTTTGAAGGAAAAAAAACAGTTGTGTTTTAAACTTACTGAGTTATACCAAAACTTATGAAAATAGCATGAATTTACAAAAAAAAAAAATTAAATAAAAATTTATTTTGAAATAAATAGTTATATACTTAAAAGCTTTGTTTGAGGCTCACAACATACCTAAAAATATGATGAACATTGTGATAAAATTTCATTTCAATATATGAAAATCTTATTAGGAGATGAGATTTTCCATAATAAAATAATTAAAATCATATTGCTTAGAAATTGCAAATAAAGATTTTAATGATTCTTAAAAAAATATATATATTTAGAATAATTAATTAATCATAATATCTTGTTATTAAAATCTAAGAAATTACGCTTCTTTTTTTTTTTGTAACTTCTTATTTTGTAATTGTAACTTTTATATTTTTTCCTGAAACCTAATTGTAAGAGTGCTGCTCCTCAAAACTACAGGGCTCTGAGTGTTTGCATCGCTCGTCCCTGCCTAAAGCCTACTCTGCCCTATCAAGTAAAATGCCGTATTGTGTTCAAGATTATGACAATGCAAACTTCATTTTCTATTTATTTTAGATGTATGTTTTATATCTTCTAGAACAATCTGTTAACAGTTTACACTCCTGTAAAGAAGCTTCAATTAAAAAATTAAAAAAAAATTAACATTTTCAATAATGTCATTTATACCTATTTTTAATAATCTCTGAATGCATCTAAACCATTACTTTATCATGTTAAAGCGTGTTTTTTTTTTTTTTTTTTTTTTTTTTTTAAATTTTAAGTATGATGTAACATATTTTGAAATGAATTTTAAGCAAATTGTTTCAAAAACTGTTATAGGTATGCTTTTAATTTTTTAAAGCCAAAGTTTTAGAATCTCAGCTTTACCTCTATGTAAAAAGTTTTATTTTATATTCACCAAATTTTTGAGCATATTTTTTTGCTCTTAACGTACAGTTTTCAAACAAATTGTACAACACAACGTAATGTACGAAAATATTCTAGCGGTGCAATATATAAAAATTTGAAATTTAATATTTTGAATATTCAAATAATTGTAAGCATTTATGAAAATTAATTTTTAACTGCGTATGAATCATACACAAATATTTTTTATCGTGTTTTCAATTGCAGATTTTCAGGTTAGCTTATGTAAAGTTCCTTTGTTAAAATTACGAAAAATGTTCGGATTTTAATTACCTGTACTTCAGTTATCTTCTAAAAAAAGATAAATTATAAAGGACTTAATAAACATATGGATATTTTTTAAATTTGAATCTTCAAATAATTAATGATCTAAAGTATCTGTATAAATGTACAGTTAACATGCAAATAAACTATTATATATGTGTACAAATGCTTTTAGTTTCTAATTATTCGAAAAATCAAGTTTGAAAAATATGAATTAGATTGCAAAACCTCATTCATCTTCTCTTCGAAGCTGTAGTCCAGCAATTTGAGATTCGGATGTATTTCGGAACTTAACATTACAAATCTAGGGCTCGTATGTAAGTTTCCCTGAATACATGACTATGAAATTATGAAAAAAAAAAATAGATTTTTTTTTTGCCTTTTTTTATCAATGCATAATGAAGTTTTCCAAGTAATATAATACAGAAGCTTAAAAAGTGTTTATTTGTAATAATTGAAAAACCTAAAGCGTTTCTGAATTTGACACGTTCGTTTTTTTTAAAGTTTTTATTGATGCAACACCTTTTAATTAAGTAATGGTTATTTTGAAAACTGAGAATAGTGATTAAATTAACACAAATGGAACAATAGATTATATTCATTGATTTCAATAATTCTTTAAATTCAAACGTATGTATTTTATAGATATATTTTTAGGGATATATTTAGAGATTTATAGATAAATTATAAAAACTGAATATTCCTATTTGGTACTGTTAATGTGAAGGAAAAAAAACGTGCGTTTTTAGCAAGCAAAGAAAACACAGAAAAAGTAATTTGTCCAACTACATAAAATAGCAGGTTTCCCTCTCCACCCAAATTTGAAAGCTACAATCAATATTAATTTTAGAAAATGTCAATAAAATATATTTTATTTATGTGATGGAACTTCAAATCGGCTTTTGGATTCATTTAAATAAAATGGTTTTCTAACAAAATCTAGGTCACACGCAAAAAATATATTTAATTCAAACCCAATAAAATCTCACACAAGCTGACATACAGTTACTTAAACTTTCAGATTACGACGAAAGAAAACCTTACCTTCTCCCTTTTGAACGAATGTCTCAATGGGAAATTTCTCAAACTTAAGGGCAATGGCTGGCTTCCGTAGTAAGCTATTAAAATTTCCTTTCAACGTTCATTATGTGTCCACAACCCTCCCCAATTATCGATCGAGTTTTAAAACCTTTAAATCAGAGCAAAGGTATTTAAACAAAACGCGTCTCAAATGAACTTGAAGTAATCATGTAAAGGCGAAATATATATATATATATATATATATATATAAACTCATGGGCAAAAAATTTAGCTCACCAAGAAATAATTGCGGGATCGTAACAAAACATGGCATGAAAGTACATGTCGGAGAGATATGCAAATGATTAGAAATGCAGCGTGATTGCGCATTACGTATAGCCGGTAGAGGGCGTTTAATGCCGTACTCCGTGGAGAATAAAATAGGTAATCAAAGCTTGTTTGAGTGTGCTGAATCGTTTACAAAGGAAGAGCTGAGGTAGACATGCCATTACGCCATTTTCGAAGACAATATGAGCAGCTATCGCAGTTTGAGAGGAGGAGAATCATCGGCATGATGGAAGCTGGGTGGTCAGCTAGGCGAATAGCTCGTCAATTAGGCCGCTCTGATTGTGTTGTGAGGAAGTGTTGGGACCAGAGGATCCGAGAGATGTCATTTACACGACCAGGCTCAGGACGCCCTCCACAGACCAGTCGTCGAGAAGACCGCCACATCGTAAGAATGCAAGCGTAGAACCAACTGCTTTATCGGCCGCCATCCAGGCACAGATAGTACCTTCACTAGGGGCCCCTGTGTCATTCGACATTATTTTAATTTTTATAAAGAGGCGAACAGTAAATAGATTAACGGATATCTATGGAAAATGGTTCACTAAAATAAAAATTATTCTTCTTTGCAGCTAAAAACTATTTTAATAAGCTGTGCTTTGGCAAATGCTTATTTTTCTTTTGCCGACTTTTCAAGCCTTTTCCGCCTTTAAGACATCAATGTCTGTAAATGATCCAAAATATCACCTTATCTAAGCAGGATTCCCGGTAGAGCATTAATCCAGTGTTTTGTTAGTTAGCTGTTTGGCATATTTCCCTTTATTTCAAATTTACCTGACTTCTTCTACATTTTAAGGATCTAAAATAATTTAAAACCTTTATCAATTTAGTAAAAACACTACCTTATTTTTGCACGAATGCCCTGTTGAGGCAGTAAATTATGTGGAACTGAAGATAGAATTAAAGTCGTAAGTGAGAGTTTTCGATATCATTTAAGTCTATTAAATTGCTTCAGAAATGACCCATCTAAAGCTTGATAATTATTATATATTTTTCCGAATGTGAAAAAAATACAAACAGTAGAATTAACTCTGCAAAAAGTAATTGATATAAGTTTTTCTGCTTAGTAAAATAGATTCTGGAAATCAAAAACATTACATTGAATACCACTCAACATGACACATGAAAGTCATTTACTTAAGGATTTTAGTTTCTGTGTACTATTGTATCCACAATATTATGTTTCTGCAAAGGGAGAAGAAAATGAGTTCCCAGAAATTGGCCTTGTACATACACGCCTTGATGGTAGCCTGCATGGATCCAAAGGACTTTTACGGGGAGAACTTGATTTCAGAGCTCCGGAGAAGAACTGAAGTGAGTGGCAACTACACCAACCCCTTCCAGATCCTTGTCCTGTGCAACGCCGGAGATAATATGACGACAAGCGATGTGGACAGAGTGACTGCGGCTTTCGATGCACAACAAAGACCTTTCTGGACAGGTCGGTGGCTATTTCTTGACAATACAAGTAAAAATGTATTCACAATAATACTTTAAACTATTGTCTACGACTTTTCTTCAAATTCTATTTATTCTTCTTGAGAGGGAGAAACTTATTGATTATCTTATTTGAAAGGATTAAATTTTTTTATTTGCAGAATATTGCTCAATATCATTAAATATACAACGATTACATATTTTTAGAACATATTGTTAAAAACCAAAAGAAAAATATAATATTTCAGCTTTTCATAATATTCGAAAGCCTATTCTACTACTTGTAGAAGTACAAACTAAAATAACTGTGCTCCTTTAAGCTAATGACAAATAAATGTAACTCTATCGTCACCTTCTAACAGTTGATAGAAACGTATTTGTGTCGTAATTTTCATTCTTAATATGTATAAATTCGAATGGCTTAATATAAAAAGAACGTTGTCGATATCTTAATGCGTAGAGTACCGAACACATGTATATAGTATAAATTTTTATAGATCAGAATTATTTCAAATGATAGGCCGGGGCTTAAAGGCAATCACCGTACATTGTATGAATGCAATTTGTTCATGCTTGATTGAACAAATTAAATACTAATCACTGTCAAATCTACAGACCTTTCAGTTCTGGATCAATTTCATAGGTGACTTTAATCCACAATTGAGAACCCATCCTACATCTTTGAATTATCAACAAAAATCAATTTATTTCAAAATATTAATTGAAAAATCAACAGTACGTTCTATCTTTGACACAATCTAATCGTGTCCTGTCCTTTTCGTAGCGATTCTAAATTTATTGACCCGTAGAGGTAACTGTGACTTCCCTTTAAATTTCACTAAACATGAGTTGAATAAAGATTTTATTGTATGTGTGTAACAATTTCAGTTGTTTTCACATCATGTGTGTTTTCAGACACTCAGGCGCTGGCCAGCCTGGCGCTCGCTTGCTTGTCCTCGAGACCCAACCTCGTGACCGACGAGAGGATTCTCAAGGACATGCTGCAGGAGCTCAAGAGGCGTCAGTTCAGGAATGGAACGGTCGACAACGCCAGGACAACAGCACTCGTCGTGCAGGTGAGAGAGACTGTATGGGGCAAGTTGATCCCTGCGAATCTCATGCACAATTTACTTTTGTATATATTTCTATAAAAAGGAAAATTATTTGCCGAAGATAAATAGTGCTTTTTTAGTTAAAAAAATCTGAACACTTGTACATTTGGTCATTTCAAAGCTTTCCACATGAATAGAGATGACTATAAATGAAATAAATCTTTAAAGTAAAATGGAAAAGACATCGGATATTCTAAAGAAAAAGGCATTTTATGGGTAATTCACCCCGTGCTTCTACACTTTTCACGCATTAACCAGTCTTCATCGTTCCTTGAATTAGTAATGGATTATTAACGAGGAATGATTTTTTTTCCCATTTCGCATTATTACAAAAATTTAATTAATATCCACATTTTACGCAGAATAAATTTCATTTTTGGGCCAAATACTTCATGATTTGCAATCAGTATTTCATGCAGTCGTTTATTATATTACACTTCCACATTTCCCGATTCAAAACTCATGAGTCATTTTGTAATGATTAAAATAAATAGCATGGAAAACGTAACTGAAAAGTCTTCTTAATCTCAATTGTATTTTCATAATTAGACGTGGTAATACTTTTAAAGTTAGAAATCATTCAAACTTGCAGAACGCAATTTTTAACTATTTTAACTACAAGCTATATTATCTTTTAAGAATAAAAATAATCATCTTTATTTTCTGTATATTTATATGGTTTAAATTTCTATTTTGTGCGTTTCTTTGAATTTGTATCCTAATTAAGTGTACATGTTAAAATATAAAATATAAACATTGAAGTTAAGCACTATATATCGATTGCCAAAAGCTATTTCACTCTTCAATGGCTTTGATCGAGCCGAGCTCAACATTCGAATAGCGCATCATTATGGGCACTGACGAGTTCAGCTCCTCCGAAGTTTTTCGTCCCAAATGGCTGCAGCCGAGCTTTACCTGGGCAGAGAAACTTCCCCTCGATGAACACTGACGACCTGAGTTCGTAAGCGCATATTATCCTGCGTATTCCTGTTCAAACTATATTTAATTGCAAAATTTAGTTAATGTCATAGCGTACCGATATCGGTACGAGTTACGTAAAATTTTTTACATAAGAAAACATGTTGCCGTTCCAGTTATTAATCTAGTTATTTTTCTTCCGTAATTTGGTGGGAGTTTGTCATAGAAAAATGGCGCATTTAATTCAAAGACTGTAATGCTATATTATTTGCTATTCCATGTTTTAAATTGTATGACGCACAAAAAGAAATTTTGGTAAATATAACATTTAAATGTTTTTTAAAACTTAAAATTGTGGGTATTTACTTAGATAATTTAATTCAATATTTTACAAACTAATATCTATAATACTTAACATTTACTGAATTGTTTAAAAGTGCAAATTATAATAAGTATAAGTATTACATTTATATACTGCAAATATTTGTATAAAAATTTAATATTATAGAAACTAATATGTGTATATTTATCATTTACTGAATTTTTTATAAGTGCAAGTTACAATTGGAGTAATTATTACATTAATATGCCAGAAATAATTCTTTAAACACTATCTTCTAATAGCGAGCTAGCTATTCGTATCACTGTCAGAGAAGGGCGCCATTTTCAGAAGTCACTAGGGAGAAAAAGACTGCCACTTTCACCGACCGTTTGATCGTAGCGCTGAGCGACACAAGATAGCGAAAACTGTTGATTTGCCTAACCTTCATAGAATTTATCAAAACTAATGAACTTAACATACTCTGCAATGTATAAATGAAGAACAAATTTATTTCAAAATTTTTCTGTATTATTTTCATAAATATTTATTTTAATGTATCACATTTAGATACCTTTCTACTGAAAGAAGTGACAAGAGGATTCCATTTTCTGCAGTAGGTGATAAAGTCTTAACGTGCTTAACTTTACTTCTTCCTCTTCTCCACAGGCTCTGTTGATTCACGATTCCTACAAAAAAGACTTCGATCTTGATTCTGCTCTCCTTACCATCCTGGACTCCGTGAAGAACAACTTCTCTCTGCTGAATGCCTACTACACTCTTCCAGTGCTGAGCAACAAAAGTTTGCTCAACGTCAGCTCCAGCCACTGCAAAAGTACTCCAGAGACAGGTGAATTCAAATGTTTCCCTCTTTCTCCGGACAGAATAAAACATTTATAAAGAATATATGTGCATAATTCAATAAATGCGTGTCTCAAGAATTTTACCATTGGATCCCTTCATATTTTACGAGCATTAGTTAGTACTATGTGCCATGCAATTTTTCTTCTTCATATTGATATTGTCTAAATCATTTCGTCATCCGACTCAATATGCTTAGAAATCCTTTATATTAACCCTTACCCCACTCTAATACTGATTGAAAGAAACGCCACATTCGTTACTGTAATCGACTTCGTCTCAGTACTTTTAAATTTTCTCTATAACACAAAAGCGTAACTAGTGTCGCATAATAACATGCTGTGCCATAAAAATGCTATACCACGCATGAAAGATCCAAAGAACGTCAATAACATATTTAAAAAAAAAGGCTGGTTTTTGAAAATGAATAGTATTTCAGTCATTTAGAAGACGCCGGAGTGGGAAACGACACCTAAAGCAGTGCATAATAGAAGTGTCGTATAGGAAATTTCTCATTCAAAACCGCTTTGTAAAGTCAGAATTCGTTCAGAATAGCAAGTTATGCTTCGAATTAAAAGAAGAAATGCTTACCAACAAGTATCGGAATTCGATAGAGTGTGAATTACCATTCCAGGATATCGATTATTGGTCGAAATCTAACCATTGTCTTACGAATATTAAATCAGTGGATTAAGGGTTATACTGAATGGCATATAGGATCTCCATCCCTTCCCATGACTTACATCAGAAAGCACAGGCATATTCAGATATCGGAACTGCAAAACCGTTCAAAATCATAACGGATCATTAGTCAGGAAATGGACATGTATGCAACAAGCCCTGTATCCGCTGATACTGTGCAATGACGTTTAAAACAGCGTGGACTGTCAGCACGGTGACCATTTCTTTGGTTACCCTTGGAAATTAAACATACGAGAAAGACGGCGAGTTTGGTGTGTTGAGTGACAGATTTGGATACAAGAGTTGCTCATGTTTTCTTTACAGACGAGTCTCGGTTCTGCATGCAGTATTCTGATGGCCATATACGTGTCTGTTGGGTCTGAGCGGACCACAGTCACCAGCTTAAATTCGACGTCAGCATTGGGATCCTGAACCTGATGTGCATTGGTTTGATCAACTGTTAAGTACACGATACGCACATCTCTAGTTTAGATCGACGGTAATTTGTAGATCTGTACATTTTTAAATTCTTACATTCAGTGGTTGTGCCTTATATTCGAAATTTTTTAAACGCCTCCTTCTAGCAAGGTATTGCAAAATCACAAGTTACACTTGGAGTTCTGACCATCCGCGATACACAAGTTATTCAGTTGTTACTCTGGCTTTCACGGTCTCCAATGTGTCTCCCATTGAGAACATCTGGTCAGGGAGTGTTGAGAGACTGTCCTCCTCGCTTCTTCATCTAATACGGTTGGTGAAGTTTGGATGGAATTGAATTAGCATGGAATGAGATGCTTATTTCTGTCATCCAAGCCCAGTTCGACTCCATACCTTACGAGAAAAGACCATTTAATCTGCCATGGGTATAAACAGTTTTTACTAATTTCACATTCCTATAATAAACCTAACTGCTTGGAAATTAATCGCTTTGCCTTCATTCCGTAATGCTTACGTACAATTAATATTTTTTTTTATTATTGGCTTTACTTCATGGTTTGCAATTTTAATAATCAGCAGTGTATTATTGAAAAGCGAGTAACTATTATTTGAATTTAACGAAAAATTTCCTTTTTTGGTAAAGGAGGGAAATTAGTAAGTAAAAAAATTGTTAATAAGAATATAAGAGCTGAAATTATTAATATTTCGCTTTTTATACCTTTTATTTCATTAATGGATAACCATTTTCCTCTCTGACATAAAATGCTTATTTTGTAAAGAATGATAATACAAATTGATTGTACATATTTTGTTTGGACCAGATTTCTTCCTCTGATCCACATTTGACATCGCCGCGGAAACCAATTGAATGTCGTTTGGATGTGGATTTAATCTCTCCCTACCATTATCTTTTTTTCAGAAAGAAAAGAAGTACGTACTTTAATATATCAACTACGATATCAATAACATGCTGCAGAAAAAGTGAATCATGGGGAGAATTCAGTGGGATAGATTTAAACCACTCTTATGCATTAGTAGGAAATACATCTCCCAAAGTGTATTAAAATAACGAAAAATTATGTTATTTTTAATCAGATTCATTTTGTAAAAGATATAGTATAATAATAAACATTCATATATGATGAAGCTCAAAAATAGTTTTATAAAGTAAAATCTTACAAATAGCTCATACAGATTTTGTCACCTTTTTTTTTCTTTATGTTAGGCACTGCGTACATATCTATCGCGAATTGAACTTTGTACTACAAGTGATATAGATATAACGCCCAATAAATTTGTTACAATTGGCAAATGCAACATGGCATTATGTTATTTAACAGATCAATTAAAAAGTCCCCGGCCTGACACATAGATGGCGCTACTAGAATTAAATCCCTGTGTTTTTTAGTTAGCCCTAACCCTCAAAAGAAGCGTGTATAAATTTGCCAGCAGTCGGATCATTAGTTTGTGAATTATAGCATTTTGAGTGAAGCAACTTTTGTTATTATGAAAAAAATGGATAAAAAGGAATTTCACGTGTTGATAAAATATTGCTTTTTGAAGGGAAAAAATGTAGTTGAAGCAAACACTTGGCTTGATGCCGAGTTTCTGGACACTGCCCCAGGAAAATCAACCATCGAGGATTGGTATGCTAAGTTTCGACGTGGTGAAATGACCACCGAAGACGGTGAACGCAGTGGACGCCCAAAAGAGGTTGTTACCGACGAAAACATTAAAAAAATCCACAAAATGATTTTGAATGACCGTAAATTGAAATTGAATGAAATAGCAGACACACTAAAGATATCAACTGAACGTGTACATCATATCATTCACGAATATTTGGGTATGAGAAAGCTCCGTGTAATGTGGGTGCCGCGCGAGCTCACTTTTGACCGAAAACAACGACGAGTTGATGATTCGGATCAGTGTTTGAAGATGATCAAGCGTAATAAACGCGAGTTTTTGCGTCGATATGTGACAATGGAGGAAACATGGCTCCATCATTTCACTCCGAAGTCCAATCGACAGTCATCCGAGTGGACTGCACACGATGAACCCACTCCAAAGCGTGGGAAAACGCAACAATCGGCTGGCAAGGTTATGGCTTCTGTATTTTGGGATGCGCATGGAATAATTTTCATTGACTACCTCGAAAAAGGAAGGACCATCAACAGCGACTATTACATAGCGTTATTGGACCGTTTGAAGGACGAAATCGCCGAAAAACGGCCGCATTTGAAGAAAAAGAAAGTGCTGCTTCACCAAGACAATGCACCGTGTCACAAGTCAGTAAAAACGATTGCAAAAATCCATGAATTGGGCTTCGAATGGCTTCCTCATCCACCGTATTCTCCATATCTGGCCCCCGGTGACTATTTCCTGTTCTCAAATCTCAAAAGAATGCTCGCTGGGAAGAAATTTTCTTCGAATGAAGAGGTGATCGTCGAAACTGAGGCCTATTTTGAAGAAAAGGACAAATCGTACTACAAAAATGCTATCGAAAAGTTGGAGGGTCGCTATAATCAGTGTATCACCTTTGAAGGGAATTATGTTGAATAAAAAAAACTAATTTTGACAAAAAAAAATGTGTTTTACTACGGTATGCCGGGGACTTTTCAATTGACCTGTTATTTTCCCATCTCTCTGTGTTTGTTTAACTGTGGTACATCGACATCCAACAAAGGGAAAATTGTTGAGTATAAGAACTTTCTTTGCAACTTGCAATTTTTCTGCAAGGTTTCCTCTTCGAATTTGGAGAAATTCAGACATTTTTCTTTCGAAAGCTTAAATTCACATCCAAATTTTGACATATTTCTTCTACTAGATTTACAAGTGAGAACAAACGGAAATTTTATGGTATCCAATAGATTTCCACTGTTGAAAAATCTAACAAAGGCTAGAATAACATACATATTGCATATTATTGAGCAATCTGCTATTTCTCATTGATTTTGGCCATCATTTTTCAGATTTTCCCGGATTTGAGGGCGTACCTTCTTCAAGGTATGGTCATCACGACTATGAGGTACCTCAGTGATTTTTTTTGTTCCCATTTGGTGTACAACCTTTGGTAAAAACGGACGAGCATCCCATGGCTAACCTAACGATCCTTCTATACTTTCTACCTTCAATTTTGTCAATCATTTTTCAGATGTTTTCTTCTTTTACCAAAACTCTTTATTACATTTATACTTATTTAGCACAGCATGACAACTCGTGGACTTTGTGCTATTAAACTGTACTATTACATCACATCACATGAAATCTCCTAAAAAGAAATTCGTATCTCATGTGCAGACAATTGTAGAAACATATGGTTCCCTTATTTTTAGTACTCTTTTCATTCATTTTAGAGGCAAATATTGTTTTAGGTTAGAACGTCCTTTTTATTTCGCTATTCATTCGTCAATACTATGAAAGGGAGACTCCCCTAGAATTTCAATACATGTATTTGAAGGACTGTTTTACTTCATATGTGTAATACTTCTCTAATGCGTTTTACGGCTATGTTTGGGAGAGGGAATGTAGAAATAAAGTTTGAACAATAAAAAAGACCCAAAGGAATTCACATTTGTTTCGATGGCATCATTACTTAATGAAAAGATAATTTTTACAATAGACCGAAAAGTTATATACATGAATGCAACACATCACAATCATAATCCCTAACATCAGCACGATTTCTGAAGATTTTCTATAAGCATTTTTCATTTTTCACTCCGTTTTAATTTTTCAAGACTTTCGTAGGTTCAATGGGTGATAATTATGAAGGGATTGGATATAACTTAATATGGAAAACTCCAAATTCATTAGACGATTTATCTATTAGAACAAATATGCGAGTTTGACGATGTGAATTTTTATTTAACGGCGACATAAACTGTTGATTTTTGAGACACTATATAACCTGGTAAGTAAGATGACTAGCAGTTTACGTGTTGTCTTACATTTTTACGGTAATTCAAGGAGTCATTATTTTCCAAGACAGCCGAAGATTCTAATGCATATTCATTAAGTGACATCTTTCGCTTGTGCGACGTTGAAGAACCTGGATTTTGTGACGCAAATTTAGATCCGAGTTCTCTTCACAAAATGAACTTTTATTGGCAGAGGATTTAGCCTTATAATTGTAATCTGGGTCTGATACTTCCAATTCTACATTTGAAGCACTTTAATTTTAATGCATTCTGAATTTCCTCAGCTGTAAGTCTTTTCAACCTTCTCGTGATACATACAAGTCTTAGTAACAAAACGTAATAAGTAATATAATAATAGCTTAATATAGCGAAATAGAGTAAGTAGCTTCAATATATACTTTCACAAGCAGTAGGAGAATTATGCCCCACTAAGATATACCACTTGGACATTTATGTCTCTTATAATAAATTACTAAAACAATTAAAGTAAAATGTACTGCTGCTCTCTGACTCTGAAAGAAAGATTCTGCTGCCTTATTCTGATGGGTAATTCACATAATTATCAGTATTACTAAATTATACCAGTAGGACAAATGCTTATTTATCCCAAAGGGCCATTTGAAAGTGCCCGCGAGACATATAAGTCTCGATGGTAGAAAAAAGTGTATCATTTAGGCTTCTTAACATTCCATTTTTTAGCAATATCAAATAAATTCTCATACGTTTCAAATATTTTCTGTTTATTGCTTGTGTCTGCCCTATTCGAAAAATGTACGCATTATCACTTGCATTCATTACTAAATATTTCTTACCTTTAAAAATAGAATTATATATTTCAGTTTTATTGAGCAAGCGACTCTTAAAAATGCTTCTTTCGGGCTTCTTAAAATATTTTAAGAAAGATACTTTTCTTAAATATGGTTCAATTTATATATATTCACGAATTTGAAAAAAATAATATTTATTTTGCTCATTAAATTTTAAAAAAATATTTCAAAGAATAATCCTATAGATATTATGTTCCATATGTGTATAATAGGTGAGTTTTGAGAAAATTCCCGTATTCCAATAACATTATTTATTTTTATCTCATGTTAAAAATCTTTGTATAAAATAATACAATTTTTTTCAATATCCTTTGGTTCTTTTTCACTTTGTAGAAGAAGAAGCTTTGGAAAGATTGTTGGATGTTAACGGAGAAGCCATTTCCGTAAAGTATTCCGTGTGGATAGGTGACAAAATAGAATTGGCGAGAACCTGGCGGCTCAAAATGCGCCAAAACAGTTCCATATACGATGTCATCGAAACCGTTGCAAAGATTGATAATAGACAAATGTAAGCAGTTTTCAATGAGTCATATCCATGTATCCATATTATCATCAAAATAATGTGATTATTTATTAGCAACATTTTTTTATGTGATTGAACAAAGTACATTTCATTCTTTTCCTCTCAGGGTAGAGTACAACGTGGTTGAGGGTAAACCGTTCGTCACGTCTCTAGGTGGTCTCGAGGACGATCCCGAGACAGGCACTTTCTGGTTTTTGCACCTCAGATCCCTCAAGTCCGATGGACAGCCGGAGCTGATGGAACTGAGTAAGTATGAAATACCCCAGTATCATTCTTTTATATACGACAAAAATCATGAAGGAATAGAAATAAGTCTCAGGGATCAATTTGCTTCCTTCTATTTTTTTGCTCTAAATAACCATTTGGGGTTGTTTCTTTATTCAAAAATAGTTCGCTAGGAAAGGATCACAGTAAAGTCTTCCCGTCTAAGATACCTGTAGCACATTAACTTCATTTGATAGGTTACTTCACTCGAGAAAAATAGGCATTTAGAATATTAATAGATGATAACAGCGGGAGTTATGTAAAGACTCATTATAAACAACAGTAAATCTTTCCACACGTTCCGCAAGCGTTCAAAATATTTTTGAAATAATTTTAAGGTTATAAATACTGATTGTTAGCATAAGTAGTCGACAATGCGGGAATTCTATTTTAATTTTATTTGTAGTACACAAGTATTAAAATTTTATAGTTGCAGATAACATTTCATTTAATGTTGATTTGTTTTGCAAATCATTGGGATGTCGGTTTCAAGTATAATGAAGGAATATATTTCAATTTAAATATACCACATTAATTCGTTGAACTAATTAATATTGGAGAAAAATGTATTTTTAGTACTGGTTGAAGTATTTACATCTTATTTTCTATTTAGGTCCAGTGGATTTGAAATTAAAACCAAATCAAGAGGTTATCTTGTGGTATAGACCAGGACCGTGGAACCCTCAAATCCGTGCTGCGGAGAAAACGATTTCCATCTAAGATATTCGCAATATCTCTGACCCATGTTCTTTAAGACTACAGTCAAAAAGCTCTTTTTGCTTCATACGCATCTATGTTAAAGCTTAATTTTGATAACTGTTATTGTACTTGCCATATGAATTTAAGAAATTAAAATATCTCTGTTTCTTTTCATGTATTATTAAATCTTTCGTTCATTACACAAATCTCTTCAAATATATCAAAAGGACATTTCCAATTACGATATTTAAAATTGCATTTTCTAATCATATAGTTAAAGCACGTTCTGTATCTGTGAGCTTTCCATATCTATAATTCCAGTCAATTTCTTAAAATCATTGATATACGGAAAAGGTCAGAAGAAGGAATACTTGGTTAAACACTAGAGCCGGCCACAGGGAAATCAGATACAAGCTAGTCGTTGAGCAATATCAAAACCTCTGATTGTGCTTTGATAAAGATTTGCTTCAACCTCCACCGTATATTATTCAGTTTTTGAATCTGATTACCTTTTTTTCCTCAATAAAGTCATTAATCTTCTAATAAGTCAATAACTGATATTTCTGCGTTTACTTTAATTGATTTTAAGTGTTTTTAATGTTAATTTATGTTATGGTTTCTGGAAGTATGTCCATTTGTTGATCTCGTACCTTCTAACATAACTGTTGTTAATTACGAAACTATCACTTGAACATACCTTCCATTTGTCTAAAATAATTATTCATCGGGGTGTTTAAATAATTTAATTTTGAGACTTGACCCACTATGCTTAATGCACGTAAAATCCCATCCTGTTCGATAAACTTCAAAAATCGACCGAACGTTATGACTTTAGGCTATTCGTGATTTTCTCTTCACTAACCTTGGAATCACATGTTAGATGTTACACTTTGGCCGGTGTCCTAAGAGAATTAGTATTTCAAGCAATTTGAGTCGGCATCAAGTCAAGCACTCAAATGAAAAACCATATCCTTGTAATGAGTGTGTGCGGGAAATAAATCGAAAACATGACATGATGCACCGTAAGAATTCCTGCAAGAAAGTTATTATGTAAAAGTAATTATATGAAATGTATCAATCTCTTCTGTAATTTGAGAAAATCCTGAAACTATAAGGACTGTGTACTAAAGTTTGTGCAAAAAGAAATTTTCAGTACAGTTAATTTCAATGGACTAAATATTTTGTGTATTACACTCATTTATCATAACAATTTGCGCACCAAGAAGTAAGTTGTGGAATTATTACGAAACTTGGCTGACTTTACTGTGAGGAGGAGTTGGACCTAGTGGACAAGAGAGAGTCATTTTACACAGTGACCAAGCTCAGTATGCCTTCGACAAATCAATAGTCTAGAAGACCGTCACATTATTTGACATGAACGCATAGCTCCAACTGCCTCATTGTACACCATCCATACATAGGCAGCACCTTCACTATGGGCAATTGTGACAGTCCGTACCATTGCGCGGTGCCTGGCGAAAGGACAGTTACTATCCCTGCGCCCATTACGTGTACTGTCATTCACACCCAATCACCGTCATCTCCTTTTGGAGTAGTGTCGCGCTCGAAGGGATTACACTGCAACCGAATGTAAGCAGGTCGTCTTTAGAGACGAATCCAGATTCAATTTGAGCAGTGATTACAATTGTGAACCTTTGTGAAGGCCTCGTGATAAACGGGTCAATCCTGCCTTCGCTGCACAGTGGTATACTGCTCCTACCACTGGTGTTATGATATGGGGTGCAATCGCATACCACACACAGTCACCGCTAATATTGAACTAGGGCACCATGACAGCCCAGTGGAACGTTCGTGACATTTTTAACCACATGTGTTGCTACTCATAGCAGGGCTCCCAAAAGCTATTTTTCAACATGACAATGCTTACTCACACAAACCAATGGGTTCTAAGGAGAAGCTCTTCTATATTGTCACCTTTTTCTGGCCAGCTTGATCCCCAGATTTATCACCAATCGAGCATATCTGGGATCATTTAGGACAGAAAATTGGACTGCCTACGAGTTAGATGAAATTAAAGGTGTATTTTCGGAACTGTGGAACGCGGGTCATCATATGGGACTTGTATTCCATAGTGCCTGACTGCATCACATATTACATTCATGCTTGCCTTAGCCCAATAGGGTACTAAATCCTCCATTCATTTTTTTTTTGCCCTATAATAAATGATAATTTTGCTTTGATTTTGTAATCACTTACTGGCATCTAATTGTTGTATTAACATAAGTAAAATTTCATTTTATTCTGACAACTTTTTCTTGGTGGAAAAATTTGTATGGCAATGAGTGTATTTTAAATAATCTTATGTAGAAACTTTGTGTTTAATTGAAACATTGTGTTTGGGGAAAATTGTGTGAAGTTAAAATATTTTAGACACATAACTGTGGATGCTTTTATCACTCAAGTATGAGTATAATTATGTCAGGAAGTGTTTCATTATGAATGACTTGGAAACAGTTCTGTCCTGCCTATTCCTTGAATGTGAACATCCGAAGTTTTCTTGCTTTTTTAATCCGTTCACTCCCAGAGTATCACATTAGATACACTCCGAGAATGCCTACTGCAGACCAGCGTATCAAAAGAGATACGCTTGATGAGAACATTTTATTTGATTTTTAATGCTACTGTATGGCGTTACAATACCGAGAAATCGATATAGATAGGTCATTTGGAGCGATAACGTTGGTGATATGGGCTTGGATTTTACTTCTAGCTACCAGGAAGGGGTAATTGTTAAAAGCACGTGTTGCGACGTAGCTCTTTAAATGTAATGACATGATTTAAATTGTGCGTTCGTTTTAAAAAGATTGGGGAGGGTGTTAGGATTTCGGTAATCGCCATCCAAAATTGATCTGGGTATCAGAAAGTGTCTGGTGTCAAATTAACTTGAGATTTTATTTTTTGCGTTTAAATTAAACGCATTATTTGATGTGGAATTTTCGTGATATAACCAATTACTTAAACGAATAAAAAAAACCACTTTAAAGAACAAAATGAATTTATACTCCCTTTTGATTATTATTAATTTAAATCTTTAACAAACTGTGGCTAAGGAGGAGAATTTGCATTTTTATATAGTTTTACAAATTACTTTGTGTCTTTTTTGCTTGGTTAATTGATATTTTTTTTCATCACATTAAAATTATCAAACGGAATTAAGTTTCTATAAAATATCCTTAAATCTCTATTAATATCACTAAAAGTATTTATAATATATCTGTTAAGTTTCAAAGAATATATAAAAACAATGAATTCATTCTATTATTTCATTTATCTTATTTTAAAGAATAATTTCAGTTTTTAAAATAATGAATATTTCATTATATGGTATAAAAAATGAATGCTTCAAAATTAGAAACGTTTTAAAGTTTCCAACTATAAAAAATGAATAATAATCAAGGTTCTGTAATATATTACCTCGAAAAATGTTTCTTATGTATTGATAAAAACAACTGAAAAAGAACCAAACGTATTGAAATTCATAATTTTAAAGGAAGTAGTCCAGAGCAGCTTACATATAATCACTAGTTTTTTATCATTAAGATATTGAAATGTATCAGAATTTTAAGCAGATGAACAGCAGTTTCCTTCAAAGAGAAGATAAAGGAGAGTTTTTCTTTAAATTTTTGTTTTTGATCTTGAATCTTTGAATAATTAGTAATTAAAAAAAATGTATGCACATTTATATATCTTTAAATGCGTAAATGTTAACTGTACATTTGTTTAGATACTTTTGATTACTAATTATTCGAAGATTCAAATTAAAAAATATCCATTTGTGTAAAACCTCTCATAATTTATATTCTATTACAGGATAAATGTGTGACGCCTGCCCAACCTGGGCTGGCTCTTCTGCCGTGGCTAATTCAATTAGTAAACACTAAGACAATAATCAATCAGTCACTAGAACAATATTAACGGTATTTATTAACTTCTATTTACTATCACAACAACTAAATTTGCTCTCCTGGGGAATATTTCTATTAATTAGATTCAACCCACCAGTAGTAATCTAACAGACTCTTACCACTAATCCTTCCTCGACTGCAACTCGAACTCCAGGTTACTATTGAAAACACTAGTAAATGAACGTCTTACAACAATCATTAATCTAACCCTCTTTTCAACCTCTCTTTCCACTCCTCCTTCCGCTTATCTATAGCTTCACTTCTCCTTCAGCCTCTCTCACTCGCATTTTTCAGTCGGAGTTTATATATTTCCTAACCCACCCGCTTCACTTCATTTCTACCTGCTTTACATAATCACGTTTCATTTTTGGTTAGGTATGGTTGTTTAGCAAAAACAATCAATCTTATTTAAAAGTCCCCAAGGTTAGTGACGAGAAACTGCGAATAGCCCAATGTCACAAATGGAGTACCAGTAATTAAAATCAGGAAATTTTTGTAATGTCAACCATATTTCCAATTCTGTAAATATTTAAAATATCAAATACAAAATTTAATATTGTGCATCGCTAGAAATTTTCATTCATATATTCCTTAAGTCAGTCTTCTACAATTCGGTTGAAAACTCTACATGTTATCAATAAGACATGTTGAAACATTTGGTGAATACAATAAAGTTTTTACATGGAAACAATGCCGAGATGGTAAAATTTCGGTATACAAGACAATATTCGCAAATTCATAAAAGGTTTTGAGATATTTATTATAAAATTTAGTTCGAACTTTGTTCGTTTTACTATATCTGATGTTAATTAAAGCTTCAACACAATAAAGTAATAATTTGATGCATTCGGAGATTATTAAAAAAAAAGTATAAATGACATTGTTGATAATAAGAATTTTATAATTTTAAATTCAAACTTCTTTACCATCAATTGAAGGCATTTTGTAATTATTTGATATGCATCAGTCATATTTAAGTTTGGAAAATACTATACACTCTCGAAAACATTGTCTCAAAACAATATATCAAAACGTATGGTCTGTTTTCTCTACAACTGGGTATCATTTTTTCTGTAAAACAATAACCTTAAATTAAATGTGATAAAATTTAAGATGATTTTTTTTTGCAATATAGAACAAAACATGATGATGAATTCGTACCATTAATACTTAAAAATAAACTTGGAATTTTCTAGGGCTCTAAACCTGGGATTAAGGGTACAGAGTTGGTTATGAATCCATTCAGTAACTGTCGGTCAACTTCAATGAGCTAAATTGTTTTAAATGTACCATTTTAAGAAACAAAATTAAATGGGACAAAGTTATTTTCTCTCACGGTCAAATTTATATTGACTGAATTGAAAGATCTAGTTATCGATGACAATTTAATTCTAAAAGATAAATGCGAATATGTATTTAAAAATATAAAACACTAAGCAAACGGAAGTATGAAAATTAAACATTCATAAAATGTGGTTAGAAATATTTTTGTACTTCTTTTTTTGAAAAAGAATATATTCCTATTAAAATTAAAAACTATTGATTGACCTGCCACAAATGCTAAATGTAAAGAGGGCATTTTCACTGAGTGTAAGTTGTTCTGAAATTTGTGCACTATGCGTAGAAAATTTAGGCACAAACCAAAAAAATACATTCAACAGAAAACTATAATTTTAAGTATTAAAATTTATATCAATTAAAAATATGAAAATTACTCTATTTTTTTAAATTAAAAATTTAATTGATTGGAGAAAGTTCAGTTTTTATTAGATAAATCTAATTATCTATATAATGATATATTGTTGGTACTCTTTTTGTAAAAAAAAAAAAGTTGGTTACCATATAATATAACTAATCACAGCCGTAAGTAAACGCTAAAAATCACTTTTCTCGAAGCACCGAGATTGAATTATATGAATCCAGAGAAGCTGTTAATGTACTTAGAATTATTTTTTAAGCCATGTAAATGATCTTGTTTTTTCCCAGTCTTATATTCAACAACGAATATAGGGTGATATTTCCTGTCTCAAATCCTGATACCAAAATCAAAATAATTTTCTTTTTTGATGTTTTAAAAAAGAACTGGAAAAAAGAAAGAAAATTATTTTTGTTCGAAGTAAATAAATATTTCTTAACATTTAACACATATTTTTCAAGCGTTATTTTTTTTATCCTTTATTCGTGTGTAGTTTTACAGAGATTCATTGGATCAGGTGAACCATTTTCATTGAACGTCTGAACCTCAAACGTCGAAATGGCCCTATGCACAAGATTCGCCTAAGGCCTTTCAACTGGTATGAACGAGTAATCACTCAATTTCCTCTAAGAGACAAAGACACCCCATTCTGTAATAAAAATTTCCTTTTCATGGCAATGTTACTGATCACCTGCGTTTTAAAAAGGTGTAAGAAATAGAAGCATCTTACTTTTTCGAACATGTGAAAGAAAAGAGAAATCTGTTCGAGACTGTTTGCTGTGTTTATGTAGACCCCTTTAGGAATAATTTTGCACAAAAAGTAAAATGATTGGAGATTTAATTTGATAGGCAAAAGGAACGTGACCTTTGCGGAAAACGAAAGCTTTTGCTATATTTGTGTTGACTGCTATGAGCCATAGTGTAAAATCTTTTTCCAATTTTGTGTAGATAAATTTGAATTTTTTCCTAGCGATATTGGAAGTTGTTGTATTAGGAGAGGATGGTAGCGTCATAGGTAAAGAGTCAGAGACTGTAAAAGAAAGTTTAAAGGAAGTCGTACGTGAAAAGAGCGTACAGGGAGGAAAATAAAACTGATCTTTGCGGACTGTCTATAATTTGTTTTTGCCTAAAAATCAATACTAAGAGTTTATTTCGACTTCAAAAAGTACGATGTTTAAGGAAACAAATAATGGTTTGATGATATATGTTGGGAAATTAAAATTAATTAGTTTACTAGTGATCGTCGTGCAGAGACGGTCAAAGAATTTTTGGATGTCAAGAAAAATAACGACAGTATATTTTTTTTATTGAAGTCTTCTTTGATGGTGTTAAATACAAGAATTAATGTATAGTATGGTACTATATTTATGCCTAAAACCCCACTGTGTGTTAGGGAGAATGTAATTAATATAATTGTGGTGGAGGATCCGTTTTACTAGAGTGTTTTTAAAGATTTAAGAGATAGCGTTGAGAAGGTTGAAAGGGTGATAAGAATTAGGAAAGGATTTATTTTGACCATGGTGTCCTACCCATTGGGAAAAAAAGTAGGAGAAGAGAAGGCAATTAATAAAATATTTTAGTAATAGGAGTAAGGACGTTGGGAGGAAGGTGTTTTAAAAGCTATGCTATGAATGCCATCCTCAAAAGGGGTGTTTCGTTTGTTGAGATTTCTAATAATTTTGGCTACTTGAGAGGGAGAGGATGGGTGTTGATTTGATGAAATAAGAGGAAATCCGCAAAAAAAAATCGGAGATTTGTTCAATGTTTTGGGTATTGGAAAAGGAACTATTGACTTAGAAGGAAGTTTCAAGAGAAAGGGGAAACAGATCTACTTCATCGTTTGCAGAGTAGACCATTCCGTTTGGACCGATGAGGGGGGGATAGGTAGAAATTTTTGCTTTTACTGAAAAGATTATTGTCTTCGGTATTAAGTTCTTTGAAAAGATTTTTCCATTTTTGATTTTTGTATTTATAAATATTTTCTTTGATTTGTTTTGGAATTTGCTTAATTCGATTTTAAAGAGGAATAGCGAAAAATGTGCCAACTTTTACAAGCTCTATTTTGTTTCTTTGATAAGATTTCGGATAAAAACTGGAGGTAATGTACTATACTAGTACTCGAATACTACCAGTGAATGAGGAAATGATGTATTCAAACTCTTCGATGTTTTGGACGGAGGGAGTGTCTGAAAGAATGTGTGATACGGTCTCTCGGAAAAGGGGCTAATCTGTGGTAGTTAGAAATTGAAAAGGAATGGGAAGGAGGTTGTTAAAATAACTTCGAAAAAGACCGAAATGGTGTCTCTAATGAGAGCATTAATGCTTTTAGAACTGCAATTTGGAATATTTTAAGAAGATGTATGTCAATAATACCATTTACGTACTCAAAGTAAGGAAAGTAGGTGGATATCCGGGTATCCGTGTGCTGAAATTGAAAGATTGCTATTGGATAAGAGGCTGTGGAACGTACACCCATTTCTCTGACCTGAAAAAGATACATTAAGAAAATAAAACTTCCTACCAAACATAATCAGTGGAATCCAAAATTATTTAAAAGCTGATAAAAAAGACTTAATGATTGAGAAAAGAAACAGAATTTCAAAAATGTTTAAAAAGTCGGGTGTATGGTGAAATAAAATTTCTATACTCTTATTCTCCATTTTTAGCAAGATATTTAAGACTTCTTTACGTACTAATATACATATATATAAAGATTTAATACATGTATAATGAACAGAGTCTGTCTTTCAGCGTTTTAGCTTTCAAAGTCCATTTTTCCAAAGTCCAAACAGACAAAGGCTGCCAAAATTTCTTAAAGTTTATGGATGTTCGGGAAAATATCTACGTTGTATTATTTCAAAGCTTCTATAGCTGTTAATCTAGTCTGCTGTACCAATAATTTCTTTTTCTGTTGCTGATGTTCTGCAATCAAAATACTACTACTACAATCTGACAAATCTGAAAAATATTTGTCTTTTAGTATTTCTACTTCACTTTCATCTGATGGTCCTTTTCTGGTATGATTAAAATATTTCATGAACTCATAACTGCTTTGTCTCATGCAGACATCTCGTCGATGCCTCTAATATGTAAAGAGTCCGTGTGGTGTTTAATCGAATAAGCAGTCCTTAGTTAACATTTTCTTGTTCATTCACATTCACTCACGAAATTACGAATATCTGTAATTTGGCATGTACGACGTAATTTGATATGTATTTATTTTTAAATTGTGGTGGGGGTTTTATATCAATATGCGTAATTTCTGAAAAAAAATGAATAATTAATCTCGCTAGTTGCATTTTCGTTTCTGATAAGAGATTTTCTTTTTATTTGCTGTTATTTAATGTACACCTTTCTGCTTGAAGTTGACGTTTATAGTTTTTTTCACTTCAGTTAAAAGCGACTGCTGGTTCCTGTTACTGTCGAATAAAAAGTTAAGAAAAATTGAAGCAAATTTAAAGTTATAAGATTATAAATTTAACATTTTGTTTAAAAGAAATTAAACAGATCAAGATTTCTTGAGGAAAATTGGGACTATTGCTTGTAAACGATTCCACTCCAAAAATAGGTGATACTCTGAGATGGGTTTTTCCGAAGACCTGTTTCAGAAACTTATTAATTACTGTCTGGAAAAACAGAATGCCTCCTGTAATTCTTTCCCAAAAATTGTTGTGTGGGCATCTTCTATAGGGATGCACACTCCTCTCTTCGTCCTTAAGCACTTTTCCAAGAGGAATTCCTCGAGGACAGCAAAGACTATTCCATTCTTTTCTCATGAACTGTTTTAGGTGAATAATTTTTCCACTTATTGATGAAAAACATTTAAGCCCCTTATTTATTTTTCTTAAAGCTTAGAACATCTGTAAAAAAGATAAAATAGTTAATCTGAAATATTTCAATTTCCATAAAAAAATCTTGAAGGTGTAAATATGTCTCATAGGACCCCACCCCTTCGGATACGTGATTGCTCAATTTACAGAAGCGATCATCTTTCATATTTGCAATGCATTCCTCCTTATGGTGCCATCGCTTAGATTTTGTATGGCAGTAATTGTTATTCATTTCCCTTTTACTTAACAATATAATGCAATTTTTTTAGAATAACATAAACCATATTGGAAATAGTAACGTATTTGCTCACAAATATTTTCATAATGTTTAAAAAAACACCTGTTATAATATTATTTTTTTCCAATTTTTGCTTTTTCCAAATTTGATATTTTTCTCAGCCATTTCTTATTTGTACATTTACTTTCCTCCAAAGGCAAATGAATTAAAAAATAATTATAGGTTGAAATATTTTATGCGTTATGCCGCGATAAAAAATAGTGTTAATGTCTTAACACTAATGATCCCACTTATACTGACGAATAAAATTGGAATATCATTCATTTTGTTTTAATTTCTAAATATTGTAGTATGAGGTTCCCTTTCTATTTTGATTCTTCGGAAGCAAATAGATTGGGACTCACAGTAAATAGAAACATATGTAGGAAGGATTGAAAAAAAGTGAATCAAAAAGTAAATTTGATCAGCCGGTAGTCCTTATGCGAAACGCTTTCACATATTGAGACTTTTGGAAGTTAATTTATAAATCATAATCCTTAGTATAAGCATCAGAACTTGAATCAAATTTCGATCCCTCATTTTATTGTCCTGAAGCATAAAATAAATGTTACAATATTTAACACACACCATACGGTACCTTAGTGTAGAAAGCTGTGATAAAGACATTTTGATCAACATCAAGGAATTTATTAATTATAACACTAAATCTTTGTTTGTTGGATTGTAATTTTGGGAGTTTTCCGAATAAAAATAGTATTTAAGCTTTTGCGTAGAATGTTGTTTTTTATTTTATTTTCAAAGATACTAAACGCGATTTAAAATTAAAACAAAGTTACTTATAAAACTCATAATTTCTTTTATTTGTAGCTGTAGATCTAAACATAAAAGAAGCTTCATAAAATTTACTAAAAAAAACTTAACTTTAATATTTTTATTTCAATTGCATAAATATTATAGTTTGCTCACTTTTATTGATAGAATGCCCCCAGAGTGGTTTTCGAAATGGAAAAATGCGCTTATTTTTTGTCTAGTCTAAACATTCCTGTTTTTTTTTTAAATCAAAAGTATTGAAAGCCGTATTATAATAATGATATACAGGGGTTGGACAAAAATATGGAAACACCTTTTAAAAAACATGTTTCTTTGCTTAATATGGTGTAGAAAACCCGTTGGCATCCAAAACAGCTTGCAGTCTTCTCAGAATGGATAAATACAGTTCCTGTATGTGTGCCAAGGGAATATTATACCATTCTTCCTACAAAACGGTGGCAAGTGCAGATAACGATGTTGGCGGTGGATAACGAGAACGCACTTTCCGTTCCAATGTAGACCACAAAGGTTCGATAATATTCAGGTCTGGTGACTGTGGTGGCCAGGGGAGATGGGACAAATCCTCCTCGTGCTCAGAAAACCAGTCCTGGACAATGTGAGCTGTGTGAACAGGGGCTTTGTCGTCTTGGAAGACACCATCACCATCGGGGAACAAAGTTTGTACCATGGGATGAACTTGATCTGCCAAAATGTTCACATAAGTCTTGGCAGTCATGTGCCCTGACACAGTTATCATGGGGCCAGCAGAGAACCACGATATGGCTGCCCAAACCATAACAGAACCCCCGCCATGTTTCACTCTTGGCAACAAGCAGTCTGTATTATAGGCTTGAGATGGCGTTCTCCAGACGTAAACTCGGCCAGAAGTGGGAAACAATGTGAAAGAAGACTCGTCAGACCATATTACACTCTTCCACTGCCCTATAGTCCAGGCTTTATGACTTAAACACCACCTTTTCCTGTTACGGGCATTAGCATCACTGATGAGTGGCTTCTCAATTGCAGCTCGGCCAGAAATTCCCTGTTTATGAAGCTCCCTTCTAATTGTTTTGGTACTCACAGGGTTCTGTAACACAACATTCATTTCAGCAGTAACTTTTGCAGCTGTGGTCTTCTTATTTTTCGTCACAATTGCCCTTAATGATCGTCTGTCACGATCACTCAGCACACACTTTCGTCCGCGCTGTGATTTAGCAGATGATGTTTTTCCGCTTTTCAAATATGCGGAATAAATCTTCGATACAGTACCTCTTGAAACACTAAACACCTCGGCTACCTTGCTTACGGAAGCACCTATCATACGTGCTCCAACAATTTGCCCACGTTCGAAGTCTGTTAACTCTGACATAATGCAATGACAACCTCACATAACAGTACTCCGACAACAACTGAACTGTTTAGCACATTTACGAAGTTGTATAGGTGGCGTTAGTAGTCAAAAACGCCAGCGCCACCTACATATTTCATTAAAATCAATCTTTCTTTTCAAACATGCATTTTACAAGGTGTTTCCATATTTTTGTCCACCCCCTGTATATATGTATACTTATTTATACACACACGTTTAAGAGAAGAACATCGACTTTTTCAACGTAAATAATTATGTTTTTGATGTTATTAATCAATAGCTGTAATTATATATATAATTGTTGGCTTTCAAAAATTTAGATCCATATTATATAATTTATCTCCATTTATATTTTTAAAATATACATAATGTGTATAAACATTTCCTTTTTTTAGTTCAGTTTTTATTAACGTCGCACAAGAAGCAACACGTAGGCTAGTGGCATCGGACCTCGTAATTTTTAACCTCGATCAAGTGGCGAAGGACGACACCTGAGCTGGTATCCCCTCCCCTCTCCTAACTTCCACACCACATCAACTTTGGGACTTTAGGCCAGGACGGATTTAACGTACATCATCCCCGGCTGCATGGCGTGTGTTTAGTGGCCAAGGCTGAACTTTCGACTCAACGAAAACGTGTTCAATTTGTCAAACATGACATATTGAACATAATTATAGATTGAAAAAATTAATTTCATTGCACTCCCAATTTACAAGAATCTTCAATTCTATCAATCAAATTTCACTCAATAGTTATACGAATAATGCATAATTATATTTAAAACTTGTGTGTTCATTAGCAAGAAAAAATGCTTAATACATACTATAACATTTCATTGCGCAAAATATCAGCGTGGATGAAGTAGATTTTTCGAAAAATCCAACAGACTTTTAAAGAAACACATCTTGAGAAAAATACAAAAATATTTTTCTTTGATAGGAAATATAATATTTTTTAACCCTAGATAACTAAATATAAATCAGTGTAATCATGTGACTAATCATGTAACTCATAGACTCACGAATGAAATGAAATATATTTTGTCTTTTCTATTTATTTCAATTAAATTTACATAACTTTAGAAAAGTATTAGAATATTTCAAATAAAAAATAGAAAAGTGGAAAAAATTGCATTTTCTCTCTTAGCATTTGTTAAAGACATACTCTTCATAAGAAACTTTGTTGTATCATAAGTACCAAAAGCCATGTTTTGTCAATCTACGTTTCTCAGGTAGACAGAGAGTACAAAATCTGCTTTTGTTTGCTGCACTTTAGGGAGTGTCATCTACGGGCCTTCCAATGTTAAAAATACCTTCTATATTTATAATGAGGGGGCATCTTCTAATTACCATATTGCACAGCAAATCAAGAAAATTAACAAGCAGCGTACTATTGTGCTTATCACCTACGGATAAATCTTTCTATTAACTAATAAATGTATTATTGGTTTCTTGAATTCGCAAAACTTAGGGAATTCCAATAGACGAATGTTTTTAGTTGACTAGAGTTCATGCAATTCAGTACTCTTCAAAGTTACTACATCTTCTTCAGAAACACATGCGCCATTTCGATTCGCGGTAACTTCATGGAAAAAAACTGTTTTGTATTTGTATCTTATAACTATCTTTCTTCACTTTGAGCATCATTACCGCAGGACAAAACAAGATACTTCAGAATTATTCGTAGATGTTATACTGTGATGTAGCAGTTGATATTCAAATGCAAAAAAAAAAAATTCAAAAGGACGCGATTGGTTTCGATTATTCAAGTTAACCGCCTGTAACTCAAGTGGAATTTCAACAATTCCACTCCATAAAATGCATCTACTGATTTTAAATACAATCGAAGTTAGTGATAGGTTTTTTTTTTTTTTTATCTCAATGACATCTTCAAATAATTCAGTTTCGTTTCGTAATCAGTGAAAAGAAAAAAAAACCCTTTCGGTAAACACTCCGAAATTGTTACTGTTATTCGTAGTCTAAGCATCACGTGATGCATCGTCTCTTCTCTAAAATAAGCTGTGCTTTGAAGTCCTCGTTTGAAATTGAGGAGGGAAATCATTGACCCTCGGAGCTGCTATCATGAGTGCGACACAAATCGTGGGTGTCTTCCTACTTTGGACTGTTTTCCACTACGCTAGAGGTAAGACATTTCAAACAGCAGAAATAATTTTTATTTGATTCTAGAAAAACTGTTTAGTTTTATTAACGCCTAATACAAAATACATTCAATAAATTTAAAACTCATTGTACCTTTAGGATAGAGAACAACTGTATTCTTAATAATTTGATTCGACAAATTATGAAAGCATGTTTGTTTCCTTTTGTGATAATTGCTTTAATTATTATCCAAGTAATGAGGTCGACTCGATAAATAATTTAATCTATATTGTTATTTTTGTGGAACATATATTTCACTTATATTCCATTCAATGCAATGTAAGAAATACACGTGTTTGTATTATGTAAAACATCGCTTTTTCGGCTGGCAGGGAAAGATGTGAAATTCAAATATAACTGTTTGTTAGATTGTTTTAGTTGTACATTCTTTTGATAAGAACTATTTATAACAAATTAGTATGAAATTATTATTAATTTTTATAAGAACTATTTATAACAAAAACATATAAAGTTTTAATATCCTTAAGAGAGAATTCTGCTTCTATATCATTTAATACTATGATTGATGAAAAGAACTTTAAAACCTATAACACATTTTTGTTTAATCAAGCAAAGTATAGGGATTGCCTTCTTTTACATTAAATTTTGTGCAATTTTACCATTGTATATCTTCCATTTATTCTATTTCTAACATTCTAATTTAGGGTTATGTATAAGTTTAATTACTTTTTTAATACATTTTTATGTGTGCGGTGTGTTCCTTCTGAGGTAAAATTAAATCTCACGAAAAAGAATTCCAGTTAACATTATTTTATATAACTTTGGGTATCGTGTTCATTAACAACAAAGAATAATCAGATGATTAAGACGACACATAGGATAAGCACTCTCAAGAAATTCCCACTCCACACCAAGGAAAGTCTTAGAGATCAAGTATTAAAAAAATGCCTATGAAGTTGACTTCAGTCTTCCCTAGAAAGAATTTTTGCTTGTCCACTATAGCGGTGCTAGCCAAATTACGATTTCGGATAAAGACAGAAAATCGCCAAGCAGTAAGATTTGTCGCCACGTTTGGTTGTAAACTCCTAAGGTTTCAGTCCTAAAGAAACAGCAAAAAGTAAAATATCGCTTGCCAGTTAATGTTACTGATTTCGTATTTTTTTTTTAAATACCTATTTTGTTGCCTTTGAAAATGTCGTTAACAATTTTCAATTTACCAAACAGATAAATGGTTGATGGTCTTACATATTTCACGGTGAACCATAAGTACAATTTTGTAGATCCGTAAACGGAAATTCACACGCAAAATGTTGAAAGAATGTGGAGTTCCGCAAAGTGGCAAAACAAGAAACAGCGCGGCGCGGCATCATCTAGAATCGTATCTGGCAGAATTTATGTGGAGGAAATATGTAGGGGAAAAAATGCTTTATATAAAATAGTGAACGCAATTTCGGAAATATGGCCATTTTTGTAGATTGATGTCCTAAAAGTTATGTAAATATTAATATTAAACATTTACATTTTTATAGCACTTATTGGGATGATATTTATGACTAAACATCTAAAAGATTATTAAATAAAAATAATTTTTAAAGAAGTTTTATATTATTTATTGGTGTGTTAATTGTTTTCCTACATTTCAAGTTCGCGTTCCGCTTATTAGGCGCTTTTAACTAGCTTGGCGACAATGGCGTGTTCTTAATTTGACGGACGCCGCTTTTGTTGACAAGTACCGAATTTTTTTGAAGAATCAGGACTCGAATTAACAAACCGCTTCTCATAAAGCTTTAATTTTCTTGAAGTAAAAGGAATACGTCATTGCAAAGAATAATGCTTACTGGGCTATTTTATTTAAAATAAGGAATGCGAAATGTTAAGTTTCTTTTCTTTAAAAAAACCATGCAATAAAGCTGTCATATTTCTTAAAAATGTAAGTCACAATTTTTAGGAGCTTTTTGAGAAGCTCTTAACTAATATTGCTTTATAATACGCTTAGCACATTTGTTTTATGTTGATTAAATCTATAGTAGATTTACAATTTAAACAGATGCATCGCCAATTTTTGTTCTAAATCCAGGTTTATGCACACATTTTTTATATAATTAGGATAGTTAAATTTTGTATGAATGTGCAATTACTTTTTCCATTTAAAATTTACATAATATTGCTTAAAATTATGAAAAGATCGACGAAGTAATTAAGAAGCGCATTAAAACTTTTATTTAAAACAGACAGAATAAATAATGGATAAAAAAAAGCATATATATATATGTAATTTCAAAAATATTAATGTAATTACCTTTCCTTGTTTACATAAATTCTTTTATAATTAATGCGTTGAATGAACTTACAATTTAATCCACTGGTGAAAAAATTTGTACAAAAATCAAAAATAAAGACCTAATTATTTTTAAGAATTGCATTACGTAAAAAGAAAAACAAATTCAAAAATTTATTGAAAAAGAAATTCTAATTTTAGGTACAATGTTATGATATATATAATCCAGTTCTCTGTGAATTTAATTTTATTAAAAATAATATTTAAGGTTTAGTCTTATAAATATTACTTTGTACTGCTTAAGAAAATATTGGTTGAATTTTCTTACTATTTGAAAACAACGCAATAGATACTTTATAATTGCTAATATCATTCAATTCAATTTTATTATTACAGAACATTTTTGGGTACAAGATTGATTAATTATTTTCTTAAAAAAACGTTATTAAAAGCTGTATAATTTACCAGATCGTTTTTACGTGTACATAATTATTTCACTTTTAAATTAAGTCATTAACGAGACAAAAGTTAATGATACGTTTTCAAATTTCCTAATATATTAGGAATAGTTCAGTAGTTTGAGGCTGTAGCGACATAAGTACAAAAGTTACATTTATGCCAATCGAGCGAATTACTCATTTGAAATATAATTCTAGGTTAATATCCTAAGAAATTCAAACTGTTTACGGGAAAATTACGCTAAACGGTCACATTCAACGCAGATGGTCCTACTCGCACAAACAAATGTCATTTCATACATTTTGTGAAGGAACAATATTTGTGTTACTAAAAATGAGTAATCGAAACCCACTATCTGCAACTCTGATACATACGGTAAAAAAGTATAATCTTTTTGTTCTTTATCATTTTTTACTACTTTGCCTTATCAACGAATTTCATTCTACGTTCTGAAAATGGACAGTTTACATACGTCTGCGGGCAGGAAGATCATAAGAGAGTAGGGATTTTTATAATAGGGGAAAAAGGGATTTGGACATAGATCCGAGCTGAACATTGAAACGGATGTGTACAATTGGGCAGCAATAATGCTAATATTTAAATATCAAAGGAAAGGAAGAACATTTCTTGATGCAACAAGACTTCCATCAGTTTTTAAAGAAGTTTAAGGAAATCACAATTTTCTAATTACATGCTTTTTGAATTATTTAATTTTTAAATTGTATCGTTAGTTTATGAAATTTGTAATAGTTTTCATTTTCATTAATTAAAAAACATTTTTTAACCTTTCCTAAAGTTGGATTGCAGCTTAATTTTTTGGAATGATTGTTTTAATGACCATACGAAATCGGCGAGGGAAAGAAAAAAAAAAGATATGCATATAAATTCATTATAGATAATATTTGTGTTTATTAAAAAAATTATTTTTTGAAGCGTTTCTTTTAAATTTTGTGAGGTAAATTAATTTTCAAATGAATAAACAAATTAAAGGCAACCAATTTACAAGACATTTTTCTTCTTCTAAATTGCTGTGAAAAGTAAATGGTGAGAACCTAAAAAACCTATTCAGTTTTAAAATAAAATTAGTAGTTTGTTTTTCAATACTAATCCAAGATATTTTTTGAAGATGCAACAAATATTTCTCCATGATGAATATTTAATGTGAACAGTGTGTACCAATATTAACATGTTAGCTAATTACAACTATTTAACCAAAGGATAGAAAGAATATTTATAATGTTGGTTCGAATCCCACAGTGTAATTGGCTTTACATTAAAATGAGATATTTTAAGGAAATCAAATTATCAGTGCTTGCTTGGAAAATCTGGTAACCTGAGATATCAGTATCTGAAAATACAATGCAACTTTTGATTGTAAAAAAATAAATAAAACTGAATAATTTGTAATTAATATTTTGTATAACTTCCCCACAGCCATTTTTATAAATCAAATCTTAGACAAGGGTAAATATAATCTATACTTTTTATTTTTTAACTAGTTATTTTACATTCAATTTTGTATTTACTTTTAAAGTTATGGTAACTTGAGAGGCTTTCATGTATAGTTCATAAAAAATGTATTATATATATATATATGTTTGTTCCATTCTATTAACTACTGTTAATTGTGTAATGTAATTGTATAGTTAAAATCCCATGTACAAAATAAATTTTTTATTTCAAACAAAATATATATACAAATTGAATATATATACACACATAGAATTAAAAATTCCTCATCCACAATATCAACACAATTATATGAATACAATGTACTACAAAAATTCACTAACAAACATTCTCTAAAAGACTAAAATTATGAATCATCTAGCCTTATAGAAAACACCAGCTAGTATTTGAATTAAACAAAATCTTTACAATAAAAAAATTATACCACAAACTTTTTTAACATGTAAAAAATAAAAACATTTTCACATTTGACAGTTCTTTGCCAAATACTGACATATATTACACGATTATTTATTTGTGAATATAAATGTGTCATCTTTCAGCATTCTATATTCTCTTCGTTTATATAATTTCTATAGTAATTTTTAAAAATGTATTGCAATTAATGAAATAAAGATAAGTGTAAACGTTGGATGGATATTGGAGTTCTTAGGTCTTTAATCTCCTGTTAAAACGAATTGCTTCGGTCCGTTACTTGCGCAAGAAATTACAAAATTAAGTTCATTTTAAAATGACATTTCCTCTTAACAAAAATTAACAAATGTACATAAAAAGTGATTATTAGTAGCAACATATTAAAATAAAGATCATTTTCCTTCCAAGCTTAACCAAGAATCATATTCAAAAACAGAAATGAGTTCACTCAGGAAGCGAATTTTTCACACGTTTAACTGAAAGCATCAGGGTGAACACAATTCATGGCACTATATAAAAAGGTATTGTTCGTTAAAATTAAAAAGGGATTTAGACAGCCATTCACACATGAGAGAAATAATGACCCTTGAAATGAATGCAAGGTCAAAATGTAAATTAAAGGAAATTAACTAATGTATTTCTGAGAAAAATATACAATGAGATAAGTTAGTTGGTTCTATTTTTCATTACTCTAAAAAACTGGAAATTATAAATAATTTTCTCCATCAAGATACTGCTATAAATGATGATGTAATATTTCAGATGTAGAAAAAATGTATAGTTGCACTTCTAAAAATAAAGAAAACATTAAATAACTTCTAAAAGCAATGCATGTCAAATGTTATAAAAAGAAAACATTCTGTAAATTGGATTTGAAACTTATACTAACAAGTTTATTCAGAATTATTTTTAATCACAATTGTTTTCATTCGACTCAATTCCTATTTTTATGTATTTCAGAAGTATAGAAAGCTACATTAACTTAAATTTTTGAAAGATTACCTTACTCCTAATTTCACTATAGAAATATGTTTACAATTTGGTAGACCTCTAATAACTTAATATATGCATATAATTTAAGTCAAAAATTACTAAACACAGACTTGTAGCTAATTATGATTATGCAGTTTGAGATAAATAAAAAGCACTCGAAAATACAATAGAAAATTTTTTTATTCAGTTTTTTTTAATGCTGACAAAACCATATCAAGATTATTTCAAATATTTGAATTACAATTGTATTTAAGTTGGAAGTAAACACAAACGAGTAAAAATTAATTATTCTTTGCCATAAAATAGAGCAATATACATCAAAACGTGTTCTTAAATTATTTTACAGAAATTGAATTTTTTTTTCTACATTATGTGATAGTCTTACATGTCGTCGTAAGTTTGAAGCTGTGGAAAAGGACTTATCGCACAAGAAACAAGTATTATCCATGAATAAATTAAGCAATACAGAGTAACTGATAACAGACAAAATACAAACACCCAATAACGTATATATTGAAATTAAGTTTTAATAATACCAAATACTCATGAAGTAACAGAACTTCCGTTTCCACAATATTCTGCAAGTACCTATCGAATTAAATATATTTTAAATTGAATAACGAGATCAATTATGAGAAATATTAAACCCTAGGAATTTATTAATTTGCACTACATATGCAAAAAAAAAAATTCAGAAAGGAAGAATATAATTTGTAAAAACACTCCCGAGTATTTTTCCTAACATTTTAATCATGGGAACATCGGAAATAGAAATTACATGATTTTATACTCATTCAATTTTAGAACAATCGTATATCAAAAATCTAACTTAATCGGAAATTGAAGAGAAAATCAGTTATTCTACTTTTTAAAAAATGATAGAGGAAAATTTTAAGAAAAGTTATTTCCTAGTATTTTTACAATATTTACGTAAAGCAATTAACCAGTAATGAAAGAGAAATCACTTACTGCTAGCTGAAAAAAAAAATGGTTTTAATAAACCGGCGGGATAACTGAACGAGTTTGTAAAAACTGCGTACTATATTTTCCCCTTTTTCTCGCAGGTACATTTTCCCTGTCCCTCACGATATAAGCGCCACCTGGTGATTTCGTGACGCTTTAGGACAGTTTAAACCACAGTTTTGCTCTTTGACAGGTGCTATTTGTTACAATTTCAGTGGCCATAAGAATTCTTGCATCAGATTTTCAATTCCGTATTTGTTATTCTTAATGCCACTCCTATTACTTTGGGACCATAAATTAAACTCCTGGTCTCCAACGAATGATTCGCAGTAGTTAAGTTCGTAATTTCAGCTGTACAGGACCATCGTAAAGTATTGTATCACGTTCTGTACGAGAAGCGTAACCGAAAATGATTCAATGATGAAATTTCGACGCTTTAAGAGAAGAGATTTCTCATTTCACTTTTACCATCAACAAATCCTTTTCAGCTGAGATGTACAAAAAAATTAGGAATATTATTTATACTTCCTTAAATGAGTTGAAAAAGTCGTATGTGGAACTAACATTATTAATTTGATATGAAACACATATGTCTATTAAAATTTATTTACGAAAAAAAATCCATTATGTAATTATTTTCAAATTTAAATATACACTTTGCGAAACAATCCGCCCGAATCAAAATCCCGTTTGATTTTAATTCAACAAAACTAAATGTGTGGTAAGGTAATAAGAAATTCAATAGAATAAAAAAATTTTTACTAAGTCGGAATGATAGAACGTAAGGAAGTAAGGAATTTCGTTATGCTCAGGATAGAATAAATCTTAGAGTAAGAAAGACAAAAATTTAAAATCAAACATAAAAACTGGTTCAAAGAAACATTTTTTAAAAATTTAAATAATAGCTTCATCTCGAATTTTGAATAGGAAATTGCATATAAGCCAAAGGAAAGAATGTTTTTCTTCGATGCTGTCCTAGAGAATAATTGAATTATTATCGTAAACGTTGTAACAGCTTTTGTTTATTTACAGACATATTTATTAATCCTCCAAAGAGTTTCACTTTTAGAATCATTTTTAATTTAATGCGATTCATACACCAAAAATATTTTTCCTTCCTACACTTTTTAGAAAATATCGATTTCTTCCATAATTGTTCATTACATTTAAGTCTTGAGATATTCGATAATCTTTTAAAGACTAATTAGCTATAAGAAAGATCATATATTATATATTATATACAAGGTATATTAAAGATAGCAGAGGAGAGATATATTATATATTATATATTATATATTATATATTTAATATAATATAGCCATAAGGTTATAAGAGAAAGAGTAATATAATATATATATAGGAGAGAGTATATATATGTAATGATATTCCCATTTTATTAAAAAAAATTTCTTTAATTCATTTTGTTTTTAAAACTAACCTCGCATGTTCAGAAAATTTCCGAATTTATAGAATAATGATTATTCCTATATGACTAACATACCTTTCAAATTTAAAATGGTTAAGGAAATCTTTCGGTTTGTTCAAAACATTTCTCTCACTAATACCAAAAACTAAAAAAAAAAAAATGCACTATAACATAATTACAATATATTAAGAAAATCTTCTGTTTGCACAGGTATTAAGAAAAATCCATTTTATATTTCTCATCAGAGAAAAACTTGTGACACATGTACAAAACATGCCCCTTTTTTTTTAGCTACCACCGTTTCTTGTACACCGGAGGCCTTCATGTGTCAGAATGGCAACTGTATCAAGCGTTCGGAATACTGCAACAATAGAAACGACTGTCGATATAACTGGGATGAGCAATACTGCGGTAAGTTTGAAAACTCCTAAGCGAATAAAATCATATTATCCCATTCAGCCATTCCATACATTAGGCTATTTTTTTAAAAAACAAATTATGTTTCTTATTAAATGAAGCGAAGGAAAATAAGGTTGCAATAATTTTTTTAATCTATTTTAAAATGTCCGAAATTGATGAAACTGAATCTCATAATCTATTTCAAAATAGAAAAAAAAAATTTTACATCTTTTTAATTTCTTATTACTTTTAGCTGTGAAATAAAATCTGTGTCTGACAAATTTGTTTAAAATGTAATATTAAATGTAATATTAATCGATCTCTATATATCCTACATAAATGAATATATAGAAGTAAATATTTACTCTTTCGACCATAACTAACTTGACTTAACATTTCGTTGTTAAATATACTGTATTCCAAAGAGGTACCCAAGTACCATTAACTTATCTGGAATTTTATAATAAAAAACATTTGGCTGCAATTTTAAAATTTAAAAGTGCTGTTAAATTTTTTAACCACCTTTTTTCAAATAACGTATCTATTTTCACCTTCGAAGATGGATTAAGGAACGATTTGAGACTTATAACTGTAAGGAATCTATGATAAATTTGTTTCACAAAATTTAAATTTTCGCTCGAAATAATCTTCGGCTTAAGACGCCAAAGTTAAACTTTAATGAATTAACTTCAACAAAAACTAGCATTGAATATGAATAAGCAAACTGTTAAAATGTCCAAATGTTTTACATACGTTGAAACTTTTATCGATATTATGTGAAAATAAACCCTACCATTTCTTTATTTAAAATAAAATAAATACACACACACATATATAACAAAACTATTTTCTTCAATACATATTACAAGAATAAATGAGAGTTAAATCGTAAAATAAGAATTTAGATTATTGTCAAAAATGTGATAATGAATTGCGTTATTGAGTGTATAAGTATAGAAGAAATTCAGTATAGTAAATTAATCAAATACAAAGTTCAACATTAAACTAATTACAGTTACAACAGTAAGCTGTTTAATTGTCTTGCGAAAAACGTTTTTAGATTTGTAAGACTGCTCTGACTGATAGGTTTTATGTAATCATGTATATTTTTACAAATTTTTAACCGTTAAAATTTGGTAAAAGATTACAGATCTTAAAATATTAGGGAAAACGATCCAATATTTATATCAACCGTGTAATATGTGCTACAGACAAGAGACCACAAAGAATTGTGTTGCCTTGAAAGAAATAAGGGTGCTCTATAAGTGCGAGGTTTACAATGATTTCCCAAGATTAGGGAAAACAATGGATTCTTGTTCCTCCTTTTTTCATTGAATGTGTTATTAACTGCTTGGTTTTCCATCTAAAATAAGATGTGACAAATTATGACGAGATTTTTCATCAGCTAATTGTTTCTTTTGAAGAAACTGGATATTTAAGGAACAGCACAGCTTTTGGTAAAAGTAGTTCATTGTCTCATAATAGAATTAACGTAAAACTATAAACCTAGCTAATTACTTAAAGTACTTCAATTTTAAAATACTTCAATTTTTACTTACTGTATAAAATTTTATATAACGAAATTTCTTAGTTTTGCTACAATGGAAAATTTTAGGAACTGAACTAATCGTTCTCTCTTATTGGTTGTTATTTATAGGAATCATAAATACAAAGTTACTCTAGCAATTTGTAACAAATACTAAAATTTCTCTACAGCAGATGTAATACTAAAAAGGCTTAATTTGTTGCATATATTAAATTTCAAGGCAATAAAATAAACGTCTAATGTATTTCTTATCTGAACACGTGACTATTTCATTGTGTTTGAATCGCTTTAAATTTTGAATAAACTTTTCCACATGTGATTATTTTGATAAAGTTGATTAAAATTGTAGGACTTATAATTCGTACTGATCGGAAAATTTCCTCAATTTTATTTTTGATGTATTTAATAGAAATTATTTCCGAACGTCACGAAATACATATATTCTAATCACAGGTTTGTAAAATAAATCAAAATATCAAAGAAATGAGAAATATGATACACTGATTTAACTGAACGATTACTAGAATGTGCACCAAACTGAGAGTAAAAATTTTTAATAATTTTAAAATCAAAGCAAAAATAATTGGACCCTTATACAGAATGTAAAACAATGCTGTATAAGTAACTAAAATGAAATATCTTATTAAATGAAAATAAATAAAAAAAGGGGCAAAAATTTGTATCCAAGGAACATTCTGAAGTCCTTTTTTGGAGCGATATATTTAATTAGAAAAGAAATGTTTGTCGCTCAATTCCATAAATAATCAGAGATCCTTGCACTTTTTAATGTTACATAACAATAGTAATTAATGATAAAAGACGATAGACCGAGGTAACAAAAATTGAAGAATGATACAAAATTGCAATGCATATACATTTTCAAATTTGTGTCACAATTATTTTTAGATGTGACATTTAATATAAGACGTTTGCATATTAATTATTATCTGCGTTTCTAAAGTAACTAATCCAAATTTATATGATTTAAATATTAACTTTTTTTACAGATTCTTATGCTGATAGTTTGCTGAACATTAAATTATTTTTTCAATTTCCTCAACATAAATTATCAATAAAAATGAATTTACAATACCAAATGGTGAATAAACTTTTTAAAAAGAGGTTTGAATTTGATTATACAAAAGTTTACTAATTTCAAATAAATTGCCTAGTGAAAATAATTTCATAAGGAATGTGACGCGTTGGTACAATCAATCAGTAGGCAAGACCAATTGGATTGGAAATTATGTTAAAGAACTGGAATTTATTTTCCTTTATTCACAATCTAGAAGCCTTCGATATCCAGCTGTCTGTTGATCAATTTTAAAAATTAAATAACTTAAGTGTAGAAATGCGCGTAATATCTTTATAATTAGATAATCACTTCTTAATTCGTCGTTTTTCCTCCTTGTACTGTATAAAAGATTAATGTCAACCACATTCATATGTATCCTCATCGATTAAAAAACACAAATATCTTTCAAACAAATTTAAACATTTGCTGTGTATCGATTTTTGAACTTCTTTTCCAGCAATTGGTGTTTCGACTTCATGTCCGTCTGGATGGTCCAGATGCGCTGATAACACCCGATGCTTCCCTTCCCACTGGCGTTGCGATGGAAGGACTGACTGCCGGGATGCCTCGGACGAAAAGGATTGCGGTGAGTTATTTCTGTTGTGCACAGAGTAAAACAATAGAAGGGCCACCTTCCATGAGTGCGCGTGTTTTTATCCCGGAATATAGATCGGAGGACACATTTCTGAGAGCGAAATTATGTCTCTTCAAAGTATGTTTGTTTTATTTCAATCTGACTCAACAATCAGTTACGAAAACTTCTTTTAAAAAAATGTGTAATATTTTTGAATGCATTTGTATAATCTTCAAGATTATTACGAACTCATAGAACAAATGCTCGAATGCTTACCATCAGGTTCTGTAGAGCATGTGAACTTATTCTTAAATTACACGATTGTAAATTTAGAAAATTGAAATTCAATTCCAGAGCTAGTGATTTAAATTATGAACTCAGAAAAATTAACGCAATTGAAGATTTTTATGATTTTTTAAATGCTTATCAAATAAAAATGGCATTACAATTGACATTTTTTAATATATTTTCTATATATATATATATATCCCTTAACTTCCCAACTTTTTAAATTTCTATGAAAGAATTATATCAGCTAGTTCGCAAGTAATAATAAAAGGGGGAAATATAAAAAAGAAAAACTAAGCAGTTTTAAGGGGACTTAGTACCTTTGCACCTTCAAAAGTTCGATTTTTCAAATTTGATTTTAAAAAATAGTACTGAATGTTAGGAGGATTTTAAAACAAACCGCGTCAAAATCCGACAATTATTACGTCCTGTGCAACAAAAAATGTAAATGTCTAAAGTGGCTTGTTCTATGTAATGCAATGTAAACAAACCTCTTTTCTCAGTTTGCTATTTTCACACTTTCCCACAGGATTAAAAAAACTCTTTTGCATGCAGAGCTTTAAAATTTTACGTGAGTGTTGTACTTGTAGATCTTTATTCTGTGAACCTCCATTTTGTTAATAAGGAGATTAGATTTTATTTTATAACATGATACATGAAAAAAAGTTACTAAATACAAACTTGATAACTTTTTTAATGTTTAAATTTTTTTTAATGTAAGGTAAATTTAAAATTTGAAGTTTACAGAATAAGGTCATTATTTAGCTTTAATTTGGTATAAGAATTATGGTTCTACTGTGCATCTTTCAAAAGTTATCTTGTGGGTAACGTAATGTAAGCTAATTTATTTTTCAAATTTTTGTACGCATATTTCATGTTGTATAAGAAAATATATTAACTTAATAGCAAAACTTGAACCAATATTTTAAACTAAACACTTTATTACACAAACTGGCAAAGTTTCATACTGAAATGAGCAAAAATTGTTGTTTTATGAAGAATTGAAAAAAGTTTGTCAAAATGTTCTACTTTTGATTTCGTAAGGTACTAAGTCCCCTTAAATTGAATTTCGGTCATTTTTTTGTTTGTTGCAGAAGTGCAGCATTGCGCAGTAGTGCCTTAAATTACAAATTTTTTTTTTATATGAAGATTTTATTATTCATTGTTATAAATTGCTTTAGCCTTACATACAATGAAAATTTTCAAAGCAGTTATTGACTTTGTTGTGACAAAGACCTACTTTACCCTTTTCGCATTCAGGTTGAGTGTATCCCTTGCAGTTTGGAAACTTGCACCGTATTCGCTTTTCTGATCATACTGGCCAATAATTTATACCATCTCTACGAATGTCTTTACATGTAACAGATTGGGCAGTCTCTTTGAATCTTTTATTCTGAAACATTTGTTTCATTAGAGTATTACTAGGTCATCCTCTTTCAGCATTTTTATTGTACCCCATTTTGCATAAGCATGATGCAACTTCAGATTTGAATTTCTGTAAATTCATTAGATTTTTTTTTTTATTTTCAGATTTCTTATCAGTTTCCACTCTCTTGTACAGTAACCATGCATTTACGATAACTAGATCAAACAAATGAAAAAAAAATCTTATATACCATTTCTTGCTTCTCATTAATATTTTGTGTCGAGCTATTATGCTATCGAGTAAGTCAACACCTCCCATATGTTTGTTATATTCTTTGATGACACGAGGCATAATAATTTCTACACGATTTTCAGTTTTCTTGTCATATCTCAGTACTTTTCCAAGTAGCTTTTCCCTAGCAAATGTTGAGGTCATTATTACAGTTTTATTGTCTTTCCATGCAGTCACAGAGATTTCTACATCGTTATTATTCCCAACAAATTCCATTGAATGTCCTCGATCCATTTTATAGAAAACTTTGTCAGTAGGAATTTTGGATTTAGGAATTGTGTTCCTATTTATGGTTCCTAAAGATTATATCCCTTCTTTAGATAAGTATGCTAACAGCGGAATAGAAGTGTAATAATTATCAAAGTAGTGTGTATAATTTTTATTACGACTTATAATTCTTGCTAATCGTATTACGACATTTTCATTAACACCTAAATCTGGTTCGCCCTTCTGCCTATATTTATCATTATTTTCTTGGCCAGAATATAACTCTAATTTATAGGCAAAACCTGATATTCCACAAAGTACAAAAAAATTTAAATCCCTATTTATGTGGCTTGATTGGTAAGTATTGTTTCAAATAATGTCTTACTTTAGTTGAGCATATTGCTCATCGATTGATAGATGCCTTTCTAAAGGAACCTTTGAAAATATTTTATTTAGCTCAACATAAAGGGGTCTAATTTTATGTAGCCTATCATGGTTAGAATGATCTCTTGGTAGATGTTTATCATTATCATTAAAATGGAGTACTGTCTAATAGTTTCAAATTTTTTAAGAGGCATTGTTTCTTTAATTTAATCAAATCCAAGCTCTTCTGACCAGTATGCTCTATAGTTTGGCAGGTGAATTAGAGATGCCTCTGATATTGTCAAAGGCTTACTTGAATTCATTTAAATAGCATATCGTTTGCTCTCTTCATAAATGTTACTTATGATCTCATCCATCGATAAATATTTAAAAAATTGGTATGGAGTGTCCAAATCCATAATTTCTCTTGGGTGCGTGTCATCTCCATGAAATTTTATACTTCCTCATTCAATGAAATGTTTTGATTTTTCCATAAAATATTATTTGACAATGTGTTATTATACTTAAAAGTTAAATTTAAAAATAGGTTCTCTTACTGAAATATTTCTATCTAATTTAATATTATCATCGGATTTTTTTTATATTCTGAATTGTATTTTGTGAACCAACACTATTTTCACAGTCGCTATACGAATCTTCATTAGATGACAAACAATCAGGTAAGAAATCAACATCATCATCAGAATATTCAAGACCATTATCACTTAATTCATTTAATTCGTCCAAATTATTCATATATCTATCAATTTCATCTTGGGTTAGTATACGCTTTCTGGCCTTTTCAAAATGGTAACCAAAGACCAATGTTGCATACCTGCAACATATAATTAAAATTTAGCATGTATTTTGTTGCAATAATAATTTTTCTCAGATAGGTGACTTGTAAGTAATTAAAAAAATGTTGAGTCTGTTAAATTAAAATAAATCATATGTTGCAGAAATGCAACAGTGGGAAGTTAAGGGATATATATATATATATGCAACCCTAAGTAGGGAAACTAAGAATAATGACGATTTTGAGTAGAGTAAATGTCTTTGTCATTTTCAAAAAATATTCTCAAATCTATTTTATCTCATGATGTTTGTTATATTTAAGAAAATCCAATAAATGCCGAATGATATTAATATAAATGCGATATTTATTGGATGTATTAAGATAAATGCGCCTTCAAGGTGCGCAATCGTTGACAAATTGCAATATTTTGTATTGATCATATAAAATAAAAACATCGAATTACACATAATAATGGCAATTCCTCGAATATCAAGAAAATACGATGTGATTCTAGAATTGGAATATAAAGTAATTCGAAGACCAGAAAAGAATATGAGTAAGAATTAGAAGATAATAATACATATATTGTACAGCTCAATTTAGAAATATGTTTGATTTGAATAATAACCAAATATGAATTATTCAAAGTGGATAAAAAAAATGGAAAATAATAGACATTTTCATAGGGAAAAACATTTTTTGGACTATTGAAAGACGGTGCAATTGGAAAGGAAGAAATATGATTAGTACATAGAAGTGCTAAAAATTGAAATCATAAATACAACAATTATAGTGTCAATTCTCTGGCAAGTAATACAAGTTCTTTTGTAAGCCGCAACAGATAATTTACGTTTGTCAAGCGCAAGAGGCGTTGTAGACCAAACATGTGGAATTACTTGAGTTAGAAGAAACTGCTGATATGAATCAAATGTCTAACAAAAATAAAATGAGTCATCATGGGATTAAGTTCCTGGGGTCTTTAGAAAAAAGCAGAACAGTTACACTTTATAGAAAAAAGGATAAGAATTTATTGTTAAGCAGCTGACAAAATCGTAGTAAATCAAACGGTATAAAATGGAATAAGAAATGCTTTTCCAGAAGTATGATTTGCAAGAATTCGAGATTGAGTTCTTGCACTATGTTCCAGAAAAATTCGAGATTGCAAGGACCTAGAATACATCTTCGCTCTAGATATCAGCATCAGACTTGGTTACACTCTAGGAGGAAGGAAAAACAATTTTTTGTAGTTGTTTTTCAATACATTTGGTAAACAAGGCAAAGTTGCCGAAACATCCTTAAAGTGCTTGGTGGTGTTGCATTACTGCATATGCGTGTTTACTAAATTTTAATTTGTTTCAGGCTATGACAGTTATTATTTTTTATTAAATTGCCACGAAATGTAATAAAAAGATTGGGACGAATAAATTTCAATTTAAGAGTAAATGTAAAGTCCTCTATGCAGTTAAGAAATAAGTGTTTTCAAAGAAAATATTTCTGTAAAAAGCAAACTCTAACCACAAAGATATACATTGATTGATATTATCATTGTTTGATATTATCATTGTTTGAGGGAAAATTAAGATTATGTCCGTAGATGCAATAAAATGGGATGATATTCTACGAAAGAAAATATTCACATTTAATTTAAAAATTCATTATTTTCAATACAATGTTCTTAACCCTTTCATCAAGAATTATGAAAAAAGCAGAAATCCTTCTATGAATTAATATACTTAAATTCTTGTTTTAAATTCTGTAGAAAAAAAATCATTTGTTCAGCTGAATCCCATGATGGGAAATCAGAGGAGAATCATGTGAGGCTTGTAGGTTTAAGAAGTTGCAAACATGTGTATTCAGAAAAATGAGAGGAAACAGACAGGTGACAAATTTACGTTCATTTTATTTTTATTTTAATATTCTAAAGGATAATTTAGCAATTATTACTTAATGTAATGAAACGAAAAGTATATTAGAAAGATTCTCTTGAGTGAAAAACCTGGAAACACTCAGGACATAGTGCTTCCTGTCATCGAGCACATATGTATCTAGTTATCCTGAGACAGCCGGATAAGTGGCACTTGGTAGCATATTTCACCTCAGTGTTAGCCGGATAATACTCACCACCATCTATTCTCATTTCAGCAGGAGCTTACACTTTTTTGTTACATTTAAGCGTTTCTTTGTTGGTGAATCCCGCAATGTACTTGGTCTGTTTTTCATTTTGAACTGTGTCGAATTACCTTTATAAATAAGGAAGCTCCTCATAGATGATTTAAATTCTACTAAACGGGCAGATTTATATTCAAAATCTGATTTCCATAAGAATTCTATAATTTACTCAAGACATATTTAGCATATAGTGAAGTATTCGCAAGTAACACTGTTTATTCGCAGCTTATGTCTATACAGACCTAATAATGTATCCATGAAATCTACTCCACCCACATATTTTTATTTACTTTTCGATGGAAGCAGGTTTTAGAATTTCGATGACACGTTTTTCTTGCCTGCACCAAAGTTTCAACGACCCTACTGGACTCGTTTCAAGAAATGTTGAAACTATATGAACAGATGAGTGGTCGTACCACCTTGTTATAGTTATGTTTTCCTTACATGTGGTAATGGAAAATGTGCCTTTTGGATCATGTTTCATTTCATTGATGGGTTTCCATTGATTAGTAACTTCTTGAAACTTATTTGTAAGTATTGTTTCTGTTAAAAAATACTTTTTAATTCAGCAAATTTCATCAAAAGAGGAATTGTTGTGAATAAATTGTCGAATAATACCTTGTGAATTTTACACATTACAGTTTACAACACCTCCAACTGTTTCAAATTCTTTACAAAATTCCTGAGATTTAGCATTTGCACCTTCATAAATTTCAAAAGCATAAATATAGCCATAAATTTCAGCTAACACCGAGGATTTTATTCCCCATGGATGGGGTTCAGATCTTATGTATTGTTTGATACTTGACCTTCATTTGAACGGAATCATCATTTCATCCACTGCAAATATTTTTCCGAATTGCACTCGGACTCTGGAAAAGTGGTCTAATTATAGTCTGATTTTACCCACCTTATGTTTATTGTCGTGAGACGTATCACTTGGAAAAAATGATGGTATATTTTTATTTCATAGAAGCGATTTTGCATCATATAACCAACAATTATGCTTTGTCACGGGCCATGTTTTAGTACCTAGTAAATTTTTATTCTTGAATACTGAAAGTATCCAAAATTAAAATATATTTCAAAAAATACCTTCAGAGCAAAACATTTTCCCCTTTTAGTGTGGCATACATGTTTGATTTATGCACTATTTTCGTTTCAAATGCATTTAGTGGTATTTTAGAAAAATAATAAACAAACATATTTCCAGATAGAGGAGATTTCTGATTTCTTAAAAATGTGGATATATTGTTTGCAATATCGTTATATTTTCCTATTTGTTCATATTACAGTAACAGTTATGATACAAATCTATTTTTAAGGTATTTCATTAAAACTTGTTTAGTTTTAATGCAGTTGCCTTTATGAAGTTTATTTTTGGAAGTAAACAATTTTAATGGGATTCTATGATACATGTGTGTCTTGTAACCGGAAAAAAACTTTCTTACCTCATTGGAAGAATATTATAGTAAAAAAAATTATGTTACTTCTGCATTCACTTCTCTTACAAAATCAGGCTTCAATGTTTCAATATTGCGGCTGCCATCATTTACGATATGTTAAAACAATTTGAGGCTTAAATGGACAAGAGGTGTCAATCGAGCGAAAAACAATTGAGAGAAAAATTATTTTAAAGCACTTTTTCTTTGAATTATTGTAGGAGCATCGTATGGGATCCAGGTGAACAATTGGGTTAACTAATATAAAATCTAAAGAGATTGCCATCAAATCCAATTATAAGCAATCAGATTTGGTTCATTTCAGGAACATTTGGGTCGAAATTACCAGGATTCAGCTCCGCTAAAGAAAAACTGTTTTCGTGGTTTAAGCAAAAGAGGAAGTCGGGCTCTACCACTGACAAATGGGGTTCTCAATTGCATAGAATTGCGGTCGCCCTATACTTGGCGGACGATTCCACTTTCAGCCCCAGAAACTCCACTGGCCAAGAAATAAGCTATGAACTTACAATTCAACTGCTGCGCCATCTCTCTAAGTAAGGAAGCTTTTCTTGTGAGAATATACTTGGTTCAAAATAATAACTATTCATTTAAAAAATATATTTGTTAATTTGATGTGAATTGTTGCTAATGAAAATGAGAAACTTATAGTGCATGAATTAAAAATTACCATTTTTATTGAGGATGTAATCGCTTTTATGCTGAAAGTAATTATTTTTACAAAATGAAAATGAGACTAATGTACTTTACCATATATTTCGATTCCTATTGCGAGCAATGTTTCAGGATACTTTTCTGAAGGTGATCAATTTTTTAACAGTAAAAAGGAGGACGAAGAAATTTAATAAAAATATATAACGTAAGTAAAAGAAACATTTTTTTAAAATTTTAACAAAAATATACTAATTCCGCTTACATCTCTTTAATAATTTAATTAAGGGAGTGTTTTTCCATTGAATGAATGTTTTTTGTCAGTAATCATTTTCTAACAATACATTGGAAATTTCGGAGCGAGAAATAACCTTCATATTAAATTTAACTGGAAGAGCTGCATTAATTATAATGATTAATGTTAAATGTTGGAAATATTATTGATTAAATGTTGGAAATATTATTGATTAAATGTTGGAAGTATCAACATTTAATACCAATTTCTCAATTATCCAAAAATCATTACCAATAGAGAAAAAAAAGTTCTACTGCCCCACTAGTTCCAGAGCAACACACGTAAATTCCACAATAATAAGTAAATTTTCATGTGTTGTCACAGAGTCATATTTTTGAAACACGGTGCTGCACAGAGTCAACATTTAACTAAGATAAGATTTCTGAAATGGTTAAATATTCCGCCTCCCCCAATCTTTTATGTTTCTACATGCTGATTTTCCTATTGCTATAAATTATCAATTCAGTCTTCTAATTTCTTCAAACAGACAATTGCCATCGATTTTAATATGTGGCATTTCTTTCGATAAAAACTCAATTTTTTTTCAAAATCTGCCCATTTTACTTGTAATGAAGTAAAAAAAAAAAAAAACCACCGCTGGAAACGGTTATTTCCTGTGATATTTGCTTCAGATCATTCTTCGACATATTGGAAACATGTTTCGTAAAAATTCTGCAATACTTTGGCGCAGTTTTCCGTTACTTCTGGATTTGATTCCACTAAGTTTTACAATTTTCTTTTAGGGTAAAACATTTTTCTTCAAATCGTGATTTATATTGAAGGACAAAATCACTGAAAAGAAGATTAATATCTGTAGCTAAAATATGATCACCTTCAAATTTTTGAATCGTTTTTTGGAAAATAGATGCCTGATTATGTACAGAATACATTAATATCTCCGATTATTCATAAATGAAAAAAACGATTAAAAAATTTTCAGACATTTGTCTAAACTTTACTAAAAATAAACGGAGAAGCACAAACGAATTGCAAAATACGTTTTATAGCAGGTGTTAGAACGAGCTATCTAAATTTGAATATCCTAAACATTTTTTGTATTCAACAATTGCGTTATACAAAGCAAAATGTCTTTAAAGCATCTTAATTCCAACTTTCGGAGAACTTCTTTTTTTTTTTATTTTAAATAAAGGATATTTTCTTCAAACATTTATGTTTTTTGTAAAAATGGCCTATATAAAATTGTAAATTGTAAAGCAATTTTAGTGATCTTTTCTTTTGAACTTATCAAATTTGGATTACATATGTTTGAAATTTAGTACAAATTGTGTCATTTACCTATAAATTCATTCAGGAAATTTTATTTAATATATTTCTCAATTATTTTACAACAATATATTTAATATATATATATATATATATATGTTCTGTGTTGTGAAGCAGGAAAAATGCAGTTATCCTCAAAACTTACTGAGTTAAACCAATATTTCTGCACACAATATTATTTCACGAAAAAAAAGGACTTTTAAAATAAAAATAGCTCCAAATTAAATAATTATATACTTAACAGCTATGTTTGAGATATTCACTACATAGCTAAAAATGTACTGAACAATGTCATTATATTTAATTTCTGAAAACGTATTAAATATGAAATACGTTTTAAGAAAAATTCGATTTTTCATAATAAACAAAAATTAAAATCCTATTTTTTTAGAAAATACTAATAAAGATTTTAATGATTCTTAAAATTATATACTTAGAATAACGCATTAACTCATTACTTTAGAAACAATTGCAAACCATTTTTGAGATCGTAAATATGTGGGCTTCCAAAAGCAATAAAGAAACTTTCACGAAAACGGTGGATTTTGGATAGGCACATACCTTAATAAAGTCAAAAGTTTACTTAAGCAATATTATATTCCTGACAGTGGATGGGTACACATGGATAGATACAGCAAAAAGATAAACACACAAAAATATATTTGTTCAAACACATTTTTAATTCATTAATTTTATAGAAAAAATATTTGTATACTTTCATGTGTCCATACACCGTTTATAAAATTGTCACAGAGTCATATTTTCGAAACACTGTGCTGCACAGAGTCAACATTTTACTAAGATAAGTGCGGGAATTGACCCGCTGCGCTACAGCAGCGCCACCTTCAACTAAGATTAGATGGTTAGATCTCGAGGTGTAAGCACGCAGAAATGCGTGTCCGTCTTTTTCTTTAATTTTTCATATTTTAATAAACCATATTTACTACTAAAATGAGCGTGGTTCTTTACAATATACCGACGCCAACCTCCACATAAGTATTTAGCTTAAAATTATTTCAACAGATTAAGAGAAATATTTAGCTTAAAATTATGCCAAATCACTATCGTTTGCTTTAATGGCGATCCCCGAGTTAATGCAATCCTGTTCGGTAGACAGAAATTGCAAATTAATTACGATAAAGCGATTTTTTTTACAGAATTGTAAGTTGTTTGTCAAATGACGCCAGAATATTCCTGAAAGCAGTTTAATTTCTACACATTCACCTGGATGTCTGAGTACAATTTCAAATTGGTTTAGACAAGAAATTTGGATCAGTAGTGTCGTTTTCAGCTGGATTCTTTGAGAGGAGAAAATTAATTTTGCATATCTATTTAATTCATTTTGCGTTTGTTCATTTAAGAGTAATAAATTGGATATAACACCTAGAAAGAGATGATAACAAAATATAAAATATTGCTTGTGCATGAGGTGTCTATACATCGAGCTTTGTTCATATTCGAATGAGATATAATGAACTATTTTATCTTGAAATGTGTTATAATGAGGAAGAAAAAAGAACACTACTCCAAATTCTAAACTATTTCTAGAGCAAAATAGCCTTTATTAACCCAAAAACCAGCAAAAAGGTCTATTGTCTAGTGGTTTTGATATTAATCCTTCAAATGTGTGTCATTGACTCCTCACTGTTGGTCGAAGATGAGAAATCCAACTAAAAAACCACTTTGAACAGGTCAAATGAATCAAAAACGATTATTATGAGCTTAAAAAGGACAAATTTTGGACAATAAATTACTGGGAAAAGGTCATTTTAAAGCATGACACAATTCTATTTGTTTATAGTTGCAAGTTTAACGTTGTTGGAAGATACCAGGGTAAATAATAAGATCGCAACATAACCAAGAAACTGAAAATTAACCTCCAAATTTATTATTTGGAGTCTTTTTCATAAAATTTAACACTGGAATTCTTATTCTTATTGAGAAAATTAGGTTTCATTGAGTTATGTAAACAGCCTTAAACGTAAAATTGTGCATTAATATGTGAGGCAGAGCTTGTAAATATAAATATAGCCTGATTACACAGACGACCAATTATCTGCATTTTCCCTATTGATATCTTATTCCTTCGGCTTTACTTCTTATGCTACTATTCTTTATGCAGTGAATCCACATTATTTTAATTTTTATGAAGAGGCAAACAGTAAATAGATTACCGGATATCTTCAGAAAATGATTCACTAGAATAAAATTATTTTTCTCTAAAGCGAAAAATTATTTTAATCAGTTGGCCATGGCAAATGTTTTTTTTTTTCTTTAGTAGATATTTCATGTCTTTTCAATATGTTACGACATAAATGTCTATATATTTACTAAAAACATGATCTTATTTAAGCAAGAATCCCCAGTAGATTATAAATTTTAAGTGTTTTTTTAGTTAGCTGTTTGGCAAATACCTTTTTTTCTGTTTTTAGACTTAACGTGGTTTTTCTACATTTTTATCTCCTAAAATAAATTGAAACATATATCAATTTAGTAAAAACACAACCTTATTTTTGCATGAATCCCTTGTTCAGTTAGTAAATTGTATTGTATTGTAGAAGAAATAAAGTCGTTTGTAAATGATTTTGCTTGAATTCAATTGCTTCAGAAGTGACTCGTTTAAAGCTTTGTAAGTATTATATATCTTTCCGAATGTAAAAACATACAAACACTAGTATCAACTTAGTAAAAAAAATTAGATAAGGTTTTCTGCTTAGGAAAATTGTTTCGGGAAATCAAAAACTCTACATAGAATACGAATCAACATGACACATGAAAGCCATTTACATAACACATCAATCAATAACTCCCGAGACTAACCCATAGATGGCGCTCATAGTAAACTAGTAACCAGGTCTTTCTAGAGTACTAACCTTTGCTTGAAACGTGTCAAAGTTTTAAGTCGATCGGACCAGAAACAGCTGAGTTATCGAGGTTGGAGTAAAGTCGTTTTGTAGTTTGCTTAAAAAATGGAAAAAACCGAGTTTCGTGTTCTGATAAAACATTGTTTTTTAATGGGTAAAAACACCGTGCAAGCGAAACAATGGATTGAAAAATGTTAGATCGTTTACCCGGACTCTTGTCCATCAAAAGCAACGATTTGTCGGTTTGCCGATTAAACGTATCGTACGCTCGATAATAAATGACGCGGAACGCTCGGGTAGACCTGTGAAGCCGTTACACCGGAAAAATGTGAGAAGGACAAAAATTATAATGAAAAGATCGTAGCGAAGTCTGTGAGATTGCTGAGATGACACAGATACATCATATGAAGTGTATTTACCATCTCATAGAAAATTGAGCAGAAAAGGTTTCATGCTGGTGCCGCGATTGCTGATGGTCGTAAAAACAGCAACGAGTCGATGATCTGTGGAAAGCTGTTTTGAGGAACGTTATTACTCGCAAATAAAAGATTTTCTGAAAAAAAAAAAGAAAAGAAATTTTTTGGGAAAAAAAAAAAAGATTTGGAAAAGCGTTGGAACGATTGTATCACCCTAAAAGGTGATTAACAAAAGGTGTTATGTTGATGAATATAAAAAAAAATTTGCAAAAAAAAATGTTTTCAATGTTAGTCTCGGGAGTTATTGATTGATGTGTTAAGGATTATAGTTTCTGTATAATCTTGCATGATCAATATTATGTTTTTTCAAAGGAACAAGAAGATGAGTTCCGAGAAACTGGCCCTGTACATACACGCCATGATGGTAGCATGCATGGATCCGAGAGATTTTTACGGAGAGAATCTGGTTCTGGAGCTCCGGAAAAGGACGGAGGCAATCTCCAACTACACCAACCCCTTCCAAATCCTTGTTCTGTGCAACGCCGGAGATAATATGACGACAAGCGATGTGGACAGAGTGACTGCGGCTTTCGATGCACAACAAAGACCTTTCTGGACAGGTCGGCGGTTATTTCTTGGCAATACACGTTACAATGTATTCATAGTAATACTACTGTTATCTACGACTTTCCTTCAAATTCTATTTATTCTTCTTGAGAGGGAGAAACTTATTGATTATTTTATTTGAAAGGATTAAATTTTTTTAATTGCAGAATACTGCTCAATATCATTAAATACAACGATTAAATATTTTTAGAATATATTGTTAAAAACCAAAAGAAAAATATATTAAACCAGCTTTGCATAATATTCGAAGGCCTATTCTATTACTAGTAGAAATTTATGACAAATAAATACAACTTGATAGATACCTTCTAACTGTTGATTGAATATTTATAAGGTTCGTAATTTTCATTTTTATTATGTATAACATAGAATGTAAATGATCAAATTAATTTCCACTGGTTAAAGAAAAAAGCACGCTCTCGATATCTTACAGCGCAGGGTACCGCACACACACATATATAGTTTCAATTTTTATAAATTAGTATTATTTAAGATGATAAGCCTAGGTTTTAAGCAATCACCGTAGATTATATGAATAAAATTTTTAGTGCTTGTTGGAACAAATTAAATTCTAATAATTTATTTGTCAAATCTACACATCCTTCAGTTCTGGATCATTTTCATAGGTGACTTTAATCCACAATTGAAAACCCATTGTACATCTTTGAATTGTCAACAAAAATCAATTGGTTTCAAAATATTATTTGAGAAATCTTCAGTAAATTCTATCTTTGATACAATGTAATCGTGTCCCGTCCTTTTCGTAGCGATTCTAAATTTATTAACCCGTAGAGGTAACTATGACTTCCTTTTAAATTTCACTAAACATGAGTTGAATAAAGATTTTATTGTATGCGTGTAACAATTTCAATTTTTTTCACATTATTTGTGTTTTCAGACACTCAGGCGCTGTCCAGCCTGGCCCTCGCTTGCTTGTCCTCGAGACCCAACCTCGTGACGGACGAGAGGATTCTCAAGGACATGCTGCAGGAGCTCAAGAGGCGTCAGTTCAGGAATGGCACGGTCGACAACGCCAGGACAACAGCACTCGTCGTGCAGGTGAGTGAGACTGTATGAGGCAAGTTGACCCCTGCCAATCTCAAGCACAATTTTCTTTTGTATATATTTCTTGTGAAACGAAAAAAAATTATTTGAAGATAAATAGATAAACTTCCTTTAGAAAAACTGAAAACTTGTATAATTGGTCATTTTGAAGCTTTCCGCATCGATAGACATAAACGTAAATGAAGTAAATCCTCAAAGTAAAATGGAAAAGACATCGAATATTCTAAAGGAAAAGGCATTTTATGCGTAATTTACCCCGTGCTTCTAGTTACACGCATTAACCCAGTCTCCATCGTTCCTTAGATTAGTAACTGGATTATTAACCTTTTGAGTACGGCTGGCCGATCTACAGGCCAAAAGGAATATACCCTTAAAAGCCGGCGCAGACCGATGTAGCGGCCAAGCCGTGCTTTCCCCTGTAAACAGCTTTCGAATCAGCATGAGGCCTATTATAGCCCCGGAACATCATCTGCTTGACCGGTTTCTTTTGTATTCAGAAGGAAGGGGGGGTGGAGTTTCCTCTTTCACCCTTACCTAAAAATCCCTCTTTTTTCTATCATACTCAAATTCTCACTAGCGGTGAGTGCATAGTTATTTTTGTAAGTGATTTTGTCATCTCGATTACTTAATCATTTCATTTTAAATTAATTTGATTTTTTTTAAAAAAAATGCCTAAACGTAAAAGAGAACTTACCACGGAAGAGATTCAGAATATTTTAGCTGATTTAGAGACGAAATTTTTGATGATTCTGATTCTGATTGTGAGTTAGAAAATGAGGAAGATGATTTAGATCAATCTTTAAATTTGAGTCGAGAGGTTGAAGATGAGGTTGTCTCCGAAGAACAAAATAAAAAAATCTGGAACGACCCACAAATAACCCATAAAGCGACAATTTTACCTTTTACAGGAAATAATGTGATAAAAGGAGCCGCTGTAATGAAATTATTGGATTAATATGTTGAACTTAAACAATATTTAAATATTTGGAAATAAATTTTTAATTTCTAGTTCCACTTTATTATTAAATGGTTCCACTTTACTTTATTATTCAAATAATAATATATATAAATATTACTAAGAAATATATGTTACACAAAAATTTTATTTCCAAAGTTTATTCAAAATAGTGTTATAACTTTAAGTGGTGATTTTTTTTTTATGATTTTTATTTTATTTTTTTCATACTAAAGAATATAATTACATATTTTCATAATGAATGTTTTTTTACTAATACACGTATTGCTATGCATTTTGCAGATTTAAAAATACCTCAGTTCTACATTTTTATTAACTTTTATACCTGTAAAACTACTTAAAATATATTTGTGCATAATTACACAATGTATTGCTGTACAGAAGCATATTTTTATTATCTTAAGTTATGCTTATTGAAAAACAGTTTTTAAGAATTTTATATCGAAACATAAAAAAAAAACATCTTTTTTTAATCGTGTATAAACAACAAAAAAAGAGAAAAATATTTGCAACAAAAAAAAATTTCAAAAATATTTGTTATAGATTTTTAAAACTGTACATTGTAGTCTTTCGAATTTATAAAAGCAAGAAACTAATTCCGACATTTTTTTATTATGACAATTGATGTATAAAAGTTGAGTCTTCGAAACAAAAACTATTAATTCCGATATTTTTTCTATCAAATTTGTAGGAGACGAATATTACAAATTCTTTAGCATAAGAAAAATTCCCCGATTTATACAAAAACCTTAGAAGCAAGAATAAAATTTTTGCTTTTGTTATATATTATACTTTAAAAGTTCTACAGTGTTGGATTTCCTGATTTTTCGAAACTTAAAAGAAGTTTTTTTTTTTTAAAAAAAATATAATAAGTTTCTTTAATAATAATAATTACGATAAAATTTGCAAAATACTCTAAAATATATTTGAAAAATAAATGTAATCAGAATCTAACAGATAGTTACATTGAAATAAAAAAAATGTGTTCGTTTTCTTTTTTTTTTCTCGCCTATTTATTCATGAGTCACACTTTTTATGTACGATAGTACAAAGAAAGGAATGTTCGGGTGCGTTCTAAGGCACCCGAACCTGAATAGAGAATCAAATGGCTCTTGTAAATGAGCATGAAAAACAAGTTGTAAAAGCTTTCATATCGACAAAGAATGCTTCTCCCTCTTGATTATTGTTGATTCTTTCAGGTTTTGGTCATTATTGATTATCATATGCCTTTTTGGTGTAATAAAACCTAGAAATGCACATCTGCCTTCTTGTAAATCTTCAAGGTTGCTTTCATGTAGCCGGAAAACTATTCTTCCGTGGTTCTTCCTCTTATTGCCGTAATAAAGCTTTAGAAAGTGATTGCCTTTTCTGTTACATTGTCGGACATAGGATAAATAGAAACTATGCCGACGAACTTAAAAGAAGGCCTTCTACTTTGCGAACGTTATCGGGGAAACTGAAAATAACCGTTCAGTGAACTGATATTGTGTTAGATTTTGAGAGATAATGTAAAAAAGACCCAGTCACTTAGGGGACTGTCCAGACGAAGTGGGGGGGGGGAGGGAAAAAAAGATATTTGAAGCTAAAGTTTTCCTTCGTTTTGAAGAAAGTAAAGAAAAGTTGTTGTCAGTTTTTTCTAAACCGATTGAGGAGTCTGTGCGTTGAGAAGGAAAGGTTTTTGTAATTATTTTGAATGTTGATCGAAAGAGTTGTCTTCGTAGGAATGTATTGGTTTTGGCTCTATCATATGCACAAAACCACACACAAAAATCAGTTTATTATCGCACAAAAATCAGAGCAGTAATCTTAGAATTAAAACAATATTATGCAATTCTTTTGAAATTTTAAATAAAAAGTAAGGATTATCTAAAGGTTAAGAATATAACTTATTGTACGAAAAGTGAAAAAAAGGTAAGAAGCTCCAGTATGTTGTCATTACTTGCAAAAGAAACAATTAAGTACAAATAAGAATCATATATTCCTTTTATATAAACAAGATTACCGAGACACATGAAGCTCCTCGGCAACTTAAAAATGTTTGCAGTCATAATATTTTGTCTTCGATATCAGCTTATTGTTTGCGTTTTACTAGAAGTATTCTAAAAATTCAAAGCATTTCCTCTTTTTTACTAATTGAAACATTTATTACTATTGGAAAAAAAATAATTTTAAATTTCTTATGTGCATTTAAAGAATTTATTTTTAGGAACACGTAGGTAAACTGATAAATTATTAATATTTCATTTACAAGTAACATAAGGGACAAAGTAATAAGACGGACCTCGTAATTTAAACAAGTAACGAGAACGATAGCCGAGCTAGAGCGTCCACTTCTAATTTCCACACCGCGGCAACGTAAGGATTTTGATTTAATGCGTATCAGCTCTGCTACATGTTGGAACACCTAATCGTCACCTTTTGTTTGACCTAACCGTCAAAACATGTGGAAACTACAATGTGGCACTATTTAACAAAGGCCAACATTTATACCCTTAGGATACTCACATTTTAGAGCATAATGCGAAACACCTTTTTTTTTAATGGTTTTGCTTTTTATTCATCTCATTTATTTGCCATAGTGAATATTTTATCATAATTTTCAGCATATATAGGAAGAATTAGATCAAAGAAAAATAAAGTTTTCATTTTTGAAAAATGCTTGTTAATAAAATTTAGACTTAATCTTAGGATTCATTCAATATTATAAATATTAATGTTTCACAGTATAATGAATTATTATACAACAATAAAAAATGACAATTATACATCAAATGTATCATTCCTTCATGGAAGATATATAAGAAAATTCTTAAGGGTGTTTAAATTTTTAAGATTTCTCTGGCATGTTCTAAAAGAGAAAAACAATTATAAATTAAGTAATAATGAAGTTTCCAAAAGAGCATAGTTTATTTATGATGATATGTCTATTGTTATACAAATGCTGTGAATACTTATAAGAGCTTTTAAACTTACTTCATTATCGATTTGAGAAAGTCTGAATTTTACATTATATCAAGAGACAGGATCAGCAATTTTGCTTTTTATTTTATTTTGTATTACTGATTATAATTACGTGCAATTTATGAAGTATCATATTATTTTCTTCTTATTTCTAATTTGATTATTTTAAGTTTTAACACCAGGTGTGTATCAAATTCCTGCATTTAAAAGAATTAAAAATAAATTTAAAATATTTTATATCTATTTTTAAAAAAAATACTGAAAATCAAAATATAAATAAATTTTACTTGAATAATATCAATTAAATTTGGTTAGTTTATTGTGTGTACCTTTGTCTACAATGAAATAAGCGTTTCATTTTTTTATGCAATGTTTTATATTATCATCATTGTTTTGTGCTATTTCTCTCAATGCTCTTAATAATATTGAAAAAGGAAATCTAGGTGAAAAGCAGCTTAAATTGTTAGGAAATAATTTCTTTTTTAAAAAAATAAAATAAATAAATTTCTCAAATTTTCTTGTACTGAAATCGTAATTGAGATCTCCAAGAAAATATGTTTCCCTAAGAAAGGGAGACTCTTTGTATTTAGGGACTTTCTAAGCCGCGAACATCCCTATTGACTGCGGACAGCAGCAATTATCTTGCTTCTTTTGTATGCCTATGTATGGTGCCATCCATGAGCGATAAAAAAGGGGGAAGTAAACATCGCCTAAGGCGCCGTCTTTAAGGGCCTTTTCCTCACAAAACCCGCCGTCTTCAAAAGGTTAAGGCGGAATGATACATTTTCCGTTTTTTTACATTTCTATACGTTGGATTGCTTTCAAACAGATGATGTGCACATCTAATTAAGAGATTCTACCACACGTTGTTTTTGTCCTACATAAAATCGACACGTTTTTTTTTTTTTTTCCCTCTTGAGAGAAACGTGTATCAATAAGATTGCAAAAAAGTGAAGTGATACATTTGGGGTAGTTCAGCTGTTTCAAGCTCTCAAATTATTTCTATCCTTTTAACTGACATAGCAATCGAAACACACAATTATCTCTTTTGGAAATGAATGTTAGGAGGATATTAGTAACATTCTAGTTTCGAAATTCCACTCAGATGGCCTCAAAATTAAATGAACATCTCTTTATCTATCAGAAGAAATTTTATTTCGGAATATTTATTGAAGTAAAGCATTATATATCGATTTCCAAAAGATATTTCACTCTTCAATGATTATGAGTGAGCCCAGCTCGTCATTCGAATAGCGCATCATTATGGGCACTGACAAGTTCAGCTCGTCCGAAGTTTTTCGTCCCAAATGGTTGCAGCCGAACTGTACATGGCAGCAAAACTTTCCACCAATGAACACTGACGGCCTGAGTTCGTCCGCGCATATTATCCTGCGTATTCCTGTTCAAACTATATTTAATTGCAAAATTTAGTTAATTTCATAGCGCATAGGTGGCGGTACGAGTAACGTAAAATTTTTAACAGAATAAGAGAAAATAATGCCGATCCAGTTATTAATCTAGTTATTTCTCTTCGGTAATTTGGTGGGAGTTTGTTGCTGCAATATGGCGCATTTATTGCAAATACTGTAATGCTACATTATGTGCGATACCATGTTTTAAATTGTATCACACACAGAAAGAATGTTTGGTAAATAAAACAATTAAATGTTTTGTAAAGCTTAAAATTATGGGTATTTATTTAGATATTTTAATTTAATATCTTACAAACTAATATTTATAAAACATATCATTTATTGAATTTTTTAAAAGTGAGAATTAGATTTGGAATAAATATTACATTAATATATTTTGCAAAAAATTGTTTAAATTCTGAATAATTTACAAATTAATATTTAAAATTTACTGAATTGCTTAAAAGAGCCAGTTACATTCGGAATAAAAATTACGTTAATATACCGCCAATAATTGTTTAAAAATTTAATATTTAAGAAACTGATATATGTAATATTTATAATTTATTGAATTGTTTATAAGTGCAAATTACAATTGGAGTAATTATTAAATTAATATACCTCAAATAATTCTTCAAAAGCGAGAGAGCTATCCATATCACAGTCACAAAATCGTGACATTTTCCAGAAGTCACTAGGGAGAAAATTCCTGCTAATTTCACCGACTGTTTGATCGTAGCACGTCATAAGAGATCTAAAACTGTAGATTTGCCTAACCTTCATAGAGTTTATCAAAACTAATGAACTTAACATACTCTGCAATGTATAAACGAAGAACAAATTTATTTCAAAATTTTTCTGTATTATTTTCATAAATATTTATTTTAATGTATCACATTTCGATCCCTTTCTACTGAAAGAAGTGGCAAGATGATTCCATTTTCTGCAGTAGGTGATAAAGTCTTAAGTGCTTAACTTTACTTCTTCCTCTTCTCCGCAGGCTCTGTTGATTCACGATTCCTACAAAAAAGACTT
>BMAW01059736.1:0-23391 GCA_019974015.1 Nephila pilipes | reverse complement strand
AACATTACGTATTCGGCACATCTGTTCCTGTGTTTGCAGCTGCTTGCTAATATGGTAAATGAGTTTAAACGTGGATTACATCCAGAACGAACTTCTTGCTTGAATGCCCAGTGTGAAGTGATTACCCCGGATTGATTGACAAACCACGATAAATAAATAAGTACTGATATAAAATTACAGCAAATTATCTCCCGCTTTTCATCAAAAACGAATACGTATAATTCTATCCATTTATGATTCACTCTTTAAACATTTCACAAAACACGAATGTGCCTCTTGGCTAACAGGCTGATTATCTCTTATGAATTCTCAGGAGATTATTTTGATTTTTTTTCCTCAACCTGACATCAACACCAGCCGATTAAGAACTCCTGATTTTAAGCCTCAATGACGATGACGGCAGCTGAATTTGCCGTAAATTAATTGTATAAAAAAGATTAACGAATAAAAATTAAGAACTTTTAAATGCTTGAAATGGTAAAAGCTTAATCTTATCACTTAAATAATTTAAAAATCTTGTTTAAAGTATAAAACAACTTTAAATATTTGATGCGATTATTTTGATGTTGAAATGAAGTGATCCAATTTTTTTTTGCAACTCGTAATTTTTTTTTATATAGAAACGCAAATTAAACGAAAGGTCAACAAATATGCATATCTTATCACTTTGTCAAAAAATATAAGCTGTACAATAAAGTGTTAACCTAGATACTTTAAAAAAAGCCTCAAAAGTATAAGTTTTTGTGGCGGATAAACTTAAAACGTGAGAAAGACAACTCTGAAACTAAAAAAACAATGAAGCTATATAAAAAATGTATCCTTTGTCGCCATTACTACGTTGCAACCGAGAATGAAGCTACAACAATTAATTTAATATATCCTCGATTAAGTAACAATCTTAAGTTTCAGAAACGCAAACAACCAGCTGCTCAGATTTAATATTCGATCTTTAGGCTATGGCTACCATTTAATTGTAGCTTAACCGACCTCGATAAGGGTGGTCGAGAAGCTTGTAATAATGAAAATGGCATTTGTGAAAATGAAAGCCCGAGCATTTAGTGGTGAAGTTCTCGCCTTGTTGAGACATAATGCTTGAGTTTGAATATCCAAGTTTGACCCATCATGGATTTCCTTTTCTCTAATAATATTTGGTCAATGACAAAACCTGAATTTAAGGCCAAAATGTTAATCTTTTTATCTTCTAACAAATTCTTTTCTAAATAGAGTTTCCATTGAAAATATTTGAAATTTTTTCTAGTTACTGGTTTAAACACACAATTGCAAACAACCAATTGAATATTTTAAGCAAATAATTTTCATTCTTCATTAAACCAAAGAAATGCAACGCAACATATATCCACATTATAAGCACTATTTCAAAAATTATTACATCAGTTTAGATCTAGGATGCCACATGTGACTCCATATCATAAATTATAAGTAATGATTTTAATGTGCGTTTATGTCAGTTTAGGGTCACAGAAAAAACAATTGTAATCTAATATTTTATATCACGTTGCTCTCACATGAATAAGTATTAGTCCTTTCAATTATTAATATAATCATGAATGTCTGAACTCAAGCACTATGCTTTTCTACAAAAAATATTTACTTCAAAATTATCCTCATCAAACATAACTACAAGCCTTCTCTATTTTGTACATGTTATGTGAAATCATAATATATTGCATTGAATTACAAACAGCCATTTAAAAAAAAAAGAACTCAAAAAACGATAGCATGTGTCCAATAGAACGAGTAAGGAAAGAATACACATCTTACCATAAGCGACAGAAATAAAATTATTACATTTCTATTTTTTTTCTACATAATTTGTTATCTCTCGAGATATGTTACTCAAAAAGAAACAACATACATACAAAAATATATTGGCTAATTCTTTTATCACTCTTAAGGAAACTGGTGATTGATATATTCTTTAAAACTGGAAGTAATGATTATGTAACGTTAGTACAAAAAATTGTATGTTTAGTTTACTCAAAAAAATTTTAAATTCATTAAGCTTATTGAAGATTTGCTTAATCTTAGAGAAGATACTTTTAATAATAATATAAGATTTTGGGGCAATAAACCAAATTTCAAGATTGAAAAATGCAAATCAGAAAAACTACATGTTATTTCGCTACTTAAAAAAATATTCTTAAAACTACTTTAGAGCTCTTTTGTGACATAAAGATTGTTGCGACTTCTTAAAGAATAAAAGATATCTTGAATCAAGAAATATCTGTTCATCAATCATAAAGTATTTTTCAATTTTATGTAAGGTATATAGAGTCCTAATTTTCAAATTGTGTAAAAAAAAGAACATTCATCAAAAAATTAAAGATTAAAAAACTCGTAAATCTTAAGAAAAACAAGAATTATTGTTATGAAAGTGAAATAAAATAACCCAAACAAATCCAGAACAGTTTTCTTTTCCTTATTTAATTCTATGCCATAATTCCAGTTTTAAAGCAAAAAATGAGTAGGAATAAAAAAGTTTCACATTGATTTACAGAATATTTCAAACAGAATAAAGTGATTGTTTTTCTTAGATCCAGTTTTATATTAATTTTTTTATTTTATATTACATTAACCTATATAAAATACGCATACCCAGCTTATGTTTATGAAAACAAATAATTAGTTTTCACACTAACAATTCTTGAAATCATCACAGATATTCTCATAGGATAACGTGCGTGGTCGTTAATTAATTTCGTAAAAGCGCTCTTACCTAAAACTTTGAATCCATTAGATATTTAGTTTATAAGGGTAATACTACAGTAACCCTCATAGGTTTGGAAGCCAATATAAGCTCACAGATAATAAAAAAGAATCTTCGAAATATATACAGAAATTCATCTCTCCCTCGGCAAATTTTCACAGTGAGACCCAATATTCTTTTTAACTAAAAAATATAACTTTTGATATAAATGAAGTATGCAAAATAAAATCAAACAGGTGATTTCTTGATTAAAAATAATTAATAAAACACTTTTATGGGGAATTGAAAAAGTAGCTTCATCAAACTATTTTTTTATGTTCACCACGTGACAACCTATCACAAATGCGGAATCATCAATATAATACCGAATACAAATCTTTGTTAGTTATATGGATTAAAATTACACTATGAAGACGCATGCCAGCATTATTTATGTCCTGAAAACATACAATGATTGCTTAATTGGATTCTGAATTGGGTAACTCTTTTTTTCACTCTTGTATCATTTTGGCTCTTTTATCTCTCAAGGCAATTTTGTAATTTGAGACATTGACGATAAATACAAATGATTTCCAACAATACGCTTATACTAACTTTATTTTTGTAACTTACTCAGGAGATTAATGCAACATCTATAAATAGAACTTGTATAATTATTCATTTAAAATAAAATACTAACACTTTAATTCAACGCTTAATAAAAAACATTGTTCTCCTTATTTTTATAAATAACTCACGTTCACAAAAGAGCTTTATCTGCTTATCTTGTTCATCTTTCCAACAACGAAAAGACAAAAAAGGTGTTATAGTTCGCTTTCAATTTCATTAAGCTCAAATATAAGAAATTAATCCTTATCAATTTAAGGAAGACAGCTCAAATGACGTCTTTACTTCTTATAATTATTTGTTTTCTTTTTTATTTATTTATTCCATGAACAAAATAATTTTCGTTTTATTTTGCATTGTGATCAACTTTAATGACAAACGTTATTTTTAAGCAAAGTTTTAAAAAAATTTGTCTCCTTTTTGTATAATTAGTCACCGATCGTGAAATTCTAAATTCTTCACTAAATTGTCTTTTATTTTTAGTAAAAAGAAATAATATTTTTTCACTTTATGTTTTATTAATGGATTTTGTGCAATAATTCTATTATTTTAAATATGCTCAAAATTATATGTTTACGTAACATGTTCTAGTGCTTTTGGATAAATAATCATATATATATAACAATATAGGCAGGTTATTGATCTTCAGTATTAGGGAAGTTATTTCCAATAATTCAATTTACATTATTCCCTTTACATTTATATTTATTCTAAAATTAATATTTAATCACATTTCTCACTTGATTACTTTTGCATTTGCAAACATATAATTACTGTAATTCAGTCGAAATTATCCAAAAATCTCTATTTACTCCGAAGATTGCTAAATTAAAAAATTTCATTTATAGATGGCTTTATATCAATGTGACGGGGTCGCTTTCATTTCCAGAAAATTAATTCAGAGTAAGAAGCTAATAACATCAGATATTTGAATTTTGATCGTTAAATAAGCGTGATGATATATTTATTGTTGCTTTATAATTTGATCTTCTACACTCAAATTATGTCGAACCAATGAAGCAGTGGAGATTATCTCTAACTTGAAATATATCTAAAAAATTATCTTTGGTAATCTAGCAAACACTTCACCTCCCAGCTACGAAACCAGAGAGTCTCCATGATAATTTATCTCTGCTTTTGTACTTAAAAAATCAGAGGATTGGGCATATCCAAAACAAAACACATTCTTTAAAACCAGAAAACGAAGTAGAAATAAAAGTTTCGCAAAATTCTGACATAGACCAAAGTTTCCATCGTATTTTAATTTATTTCTTTATTCCTTCGAGATAAGTAATTAAAGTCTGTTTCACAAATACTTCTAAACTCTTAGAAATTTAACATTTTATGAAAGTGTAACTCTTCCCTTTCAATTAAAACCCTTTTATTTCTTTTACATAAAGTAACAGGCAACATTCTTAATCCTAACATAAACATATTTTGACGAATTTAAGTTCATTTGAAAAGCATCTTTTACATGTTTGTAAACTGTTAGGAATAATTTCACATTTTGTGAATTTTTTTTTTTTGTCAAAGCACTGAAGATTAAAGCAATTTTCGAAAACAAGAATGGATATCGTTATGTAAATTTCAAAAAACATGCTAATACCCGCTTGGGCCTAAAGCTCAACCAAGAAATCACAGTCCATTTACTAAACAAATACGCTTCTTAACCTTACGTAGAATATTCTCAAGAATTGATGGAGATTAAATGTGCTTACAAAAACGAGTAATTGCTAAGAGACTGAATTAGAAGTAACACAAAGTTTGCGCTGAGTTTTAAATTATGCTTCATCAAGAATAATAATTCTTGCCTAAGCTCTAACAACAAGCTGTCAAGATGTTTCTTTTATGTGTATCCTAATTTTCTTCATTATTCGTGTTACTTTATACTAATTTTGAAGATTAATAGTTATCTCCTTGAGAATTGTTTCATTTTAATTCTTAATTTTAGGATGAGTCTACAAGTAATGTAATTTTGCTTACTTATATTTTCACATCCCATTTTTAAAGCCCTTTATATGTATAAATAAAAATGCAGGAGCTCAGTTATATTTTATGCAAAAAAAAACACCGAAGTAAAAATTATTGCGCACGTATTGTCCAGTTCAATATTTCCACTGTCGCAAAATGTAAAATGAAGATCGTATGCACCTGTTGATAACAAAAGAACTCTGCAGTCAACATCACTTTGTCCTTGCTGGGAGTGGAATGAAATACTCTGATCATCCCGGAGTTTTATATATCATCTTTGCTAGAAAGGAAAATTAAATAGTAAACTGTTTTGAGAAGCCACAAGGTTTGATGTTTTAAACGATATACAGTGGATTTTATTTGTTATTACGTGTCTGAAAGTATAATGCACAATATATCTTACTTTTGGTCAGAACATTTGGTAATGAGGAAGGATGTAGTAATTTTTTCTCTTAAGCAAAATCGCATTAAACATGCTCTCCATCGAATAGTCGAACCCAGGAGTTGCCATCATTTTTGCATACCATACGCCAATTTGACGGCCACAATGCGACTTGCACCATATAACTGTTAAATTTTGTACCAATTCATAATGCTTATTGTTAGTTTGGTAAACACATCAGGTTATAAATGCTTCGGGCTTAGAAAAAGAGAAAATAACATATCAGTTAATTTAATTAATTAACTAGTTTTGTAATGAAGTGGCCGTGGTATCTTAGTGCACAATAAGTGGACTCAGCAGCCAAATTTTTGTTTTCGTAGAATCGTAGTCGAGCCTTGATGCCGCCAAAGTTCTTGTCGTAGTGAGGCTGATTCTTGTTGAACCCGGACAACAAACCCAAATCTTCCGGAGTGAGATTACATGTTGTCATCCAATCAGGTCACCACAGAGCACCAAAAGTATCCATATGGCTCTTTGTGGTGCATGATTTGCTCAGCTTCAATCTAACGCGCGCTTATCAAACAATCTTTTAATTCAATAATATTAAAAGAAATCGTACATTAAGGATTTTGCAAAAGAAAGTTAGTTAGAAAAGTTTTATCTCAAACAATCAGTACCAAGAACTCTTACAGAACGCATACAGAGCACCTCAAATTGTAATGAACTTAATTAGTCCAAATGATTTATGGTCTTGGCTGCTAGTGGGCTATGGTCGCTGGACTTGCGGCTAGAGGTTTATTTGAGTCGTGGGTCGAGCCTGATGCCACTAAAGACCGCCGTGTAGCCGGGGCTGATGCACGTTAAACTTCAGTGACCTGAAGTCCTTGCATTGCTTTGATGTAGTAGTTCGAGAGGCTTCACCAGCAGTCCTCATCACTCTGACAGAAGATAAAAAATTACAACGTCCGTCGCAAGTTGCCCTCGTCTTGGTTTCCAAAGTGTCATAAAGCCAGATAACCAAGTGATTTACTCTTTGGGTTACATAAGGTGACCACTTTAAAAAAGAGCACCTATTTCTTATTACCCTCAAATCTTGACGGATGTAACAATATCCGTCTCTGAAGCATAATTTTCGAACCTTGTTTTTTAAGTGTGGGAGACAATTTCAACACTGGATGGACTGTCATAACTTTATTTAGAGGTAGAACAGAAAGGGAAACTCTTCCTTTTACTTAACTTTTGTGATAATTTTATTTTAAAACATAATTTCACTCAATTTTTTTACATTATAATTCAACAGCAATTGTTGAAGGAAAATGCCACGGTGTTAACATGAACACGTCGAACCAAGTTTTTTTGACACACTTCGCAACATTGTTGGTGTTATTGACGAGATTTCTCATGATTTGTTTTAATTCATCGATGTTTGCAGAACTTCTAGAAAACTATTTTTGAGATAACCCCACAAAAAATCTAATGGGTGGATCTGAAATCTTGGTGGCCAGAGTACCATTGAAATTAAACGTCATCAAAGAATTTCTAAGCAACTCATTGTTATGTGTTTGACGTAGTGTGGAGGGTCTGTTTTCCTGAAACCAGCAGTAACTGCCCTGTATCTCAAGTGATACAAAAGTTTGAATTATGTCCAGGTACACTTTGGAATTCATTAAAATCAAAAACTTAATTATAAGACGATATTGTTAACATTCATATTCTAACGAAATGGACTTTGTAAAATAAAAAATAATAAAAAAAACTTTAAAGAAGTCACGATTTACTCAAACTTCATTTGAGCAGAATCGGATAAAATTACTATGCAAATTTCCTCGCAATGAAATTACTATGTCGTTCAGTAAATTTATGCTTAAAAAAAACTAGCAATGATATTGGAAGTCTTTCTACATCACCACACTTAATCAATTGTATAGCATATATATTGGGAAAATATGAGTAATGGGGAGAGAGAGAAAATGTAAAAAATCTGTTCTTTTGAACTTTGATACTATTCTTTAGCTAAGCCTCCAAGAAAATCACAAAACATTAACTATTTTTTTTAAAAATAACTAGTATGCTTGTTAACTCATACTCAAGCTTTATAAAGGCCATATAGCGAAGGTATCAACAAAAAACATTTTACATTTTGTGAGAGCAATTTTACTATGTTATCTGTACTTATATATTATAGGAAAAGTACCAAGAACTTGGCAAGCACTCTAGAGAGCACAACTTAAGTCTGAAGTTGAGTTCAACACATAGCAATCAATAATCATTTCTGGATCTGTAAGGGTCTTTTTCATAAAACCATTGAATGTAAAGCTTCTTTGAATTTTGAATCAAACCTCCAACACAGTTGCTAAAAGTTCAGCACATGCTATTCGTTAGTAAAAAATGACAAGAATTCGACGTATGCTCTCTCAGTTATTAGAGCATTAAGCAAACGCGTTATGAGGAACCATTTTTCTTTCTTCGAGAGAAAGACGATTGACGAGTCTAAAGCAGAAAACCAGCTCTTTCTACCAGTAGAGCAATTTTTTAGCCAACGTATGAGCTATTGTTTGTTGATCACTTTTCGCTTATCGGATCACTTTTCAATTTATTTTTTTTTTTTATCTTTGCTTCCACTTACATTTTACTTTAAATATATTCAATTTAATAATTATCAACAAGTTTAACTTCTAATTACATGTAGCTGATATAATCTATCATATTTTAGCGTTTGCTTATGTTAATTACATGTAACTTATTTTATATTCAATTTAATAATTTTATCGTTTAATTTTAATTTATATTTAGCTTAAATATATTCTAATATAATAATTTATCCTTTCCTTTAATTTTAATATCTTAAAAGTTTATTGTCCATTTCTTGATATTTCTTGTTGTAGAATTTTAATTATTTTATACTGAATCTTCACTAATTTAAATACACTATAAGAAAAGGCAATCTTAAGTGACCAAATTAAAACTTCTGTATTAGAACATTTTTTTTTACTCTCCAAACTCAATGAACTCATGCACACACAAAAAAAAAAATAAATGTTAAGGAAGTGACTCCAAATTGATTTTTCTGGTTTTCATATGATGATACCGATAAATACTTTCATTTGAGCATTGCATCGAAATAATACATTTTGCTTCAAAGATCACAGGATGTACTGGAAGCTATGGGCAAAAAAATTCTAATGGGGGAATAAAACATCTAAACAAGAAAATTTTCACCATACAATGTATGCTGGGTGGAGAGCAAGCGGTGAACCGGCTGCAATGGCTATAATGGAGAGTATAAAACCGAGTTTTCTAGGACATCACGTCACTCTCCCGTGGATTTCAGGAGACATGGCGACGCAATCAGGAAAAGACCATATCGAACAATAGAATTACTGTTTCACACTTTCGAATATTGAACATACTTATTATTACATTTCTCGTCTGATTGGGTCAAAATAACAGTCAATAATACTACATGACGAACTCAACACTCTTAAACTAACACATGACGCCAATAGAACCCCGTGCCTGGAAACTGCAAGGTTCGATATTTTCACCCCGCCTTGAGGTGTGATACCGGAGTCTAACGGCGCAGAAGATCTCTTCGAAAGAGATTGATTGAGCAGATACCTCTGATTCGGAGGATCCGAATAGTTATTGGGGACATCGTTTCGCCTCATTGGAGACTTAACACTTCAGTTTTCAGTCAGCGATGAGATTCTGAAGTGTTTGATGTTCAGTGCGCAATTGAATAAGAAATCTGCTCCATTTTGATGCAGTTTTCAAGCATCTGCAGCATCTGTTGCAGCTGAATTACGGATAAACTCATCTAGATATATGCGAGTTGTGAACAAATCTTCAGTTCCACCAATCGCCTTTAACACTTTAGGATCATTGTAATTACACATTATAAACCATAGTGAAAACAATCTGGATCCTCATTAAGATAAGATCAATCCTCACTGAATGAGTTCGAAATCTTCAATGCTACTTTTGTTACATTCGATCTAATCTCTACAAAAAAAAATTGCTCTATTTAAAACGTTTAACAAAAATAATGCAAGCTCAGGTAATCATTGTTGTAACTTTAAAAAAAGAAAAGTGAACTGCTAGGTCTTGAAATCAAATCTAATTCTCAATTTTAAACTAAGTTGTTTAAAGATTTTTTTTTAAAAAAAAAAACATGTTATTTTCTACTTAGTGCTATATTAACCTCTTAGCTGATAGGTATAGAGCTTTTGTTGTGCTACAAATCAACAAGCCTCATAATATAGATTTAACAGGTATGTACTGTACCACCTAGTTTAAAGTTAAACTATTGAAACAAATCTATTGTTTTAAAGCACATTCTAAATATGAAGAATAGTATAAATATCCAACGAAGCCATAACAACTCTCATTCAAACTATAAAATTAAACCAAACATTGATGAAAAATTTAATTGAATATTCTTGTATTTATTAAAAAAAATGCACAAAAACTATAGAAGAATTAATACTGAAAACGATAGTTAAAACAAGCTGTTATGATACACTGTGGCAATAAAACATGCATGAAAATTCACTTTATTCTAAACATCAAAAGGCTACAGAAGCGTTGTTTCACAAACCGATTTGCTAACCAACAAAACGCCCGATTGCATACAGAAATAATTTCCGAAAACCAATTTGAATCGATCAATGAAATCTGCAGAATGAATGAACTATTAAATGGTGTATTAATGATACTAATTTATGTTTGTACATACAGAGAGAGAGAGAGAAAACTGATTGTTTCTCCCAAAAGCCGCCCAATGTTTATAAGTAAAATAGAAATCAATTATTATTTTTTTTCCTTCAATAATAGTTTGAAAGTTTCTATTTAGTTTTAGCTATGTTCAGGAAATTAATAAACTAACAAACCCAAATACATCCAATGGCTAAAAAAATAATCAATTTCTCCTCTATGACTCTTTATACAAAACTATTAATTATGGTATGTTGATATAATCACTATGTAAGAGTGTAAATCACTACATTTCTGTAATAAAACAAGAAATCTACAGACAGTTACTAAATCGATGCACAACTCTGACAAAATTGGTCTTCAAAAACTTAGGTAATATTTTTTTTGCTGGTGTTTTAATGTTTGTTCTAAATCGATTATTTTTAAACCACAGCATTTTTCTTTTAAATGCAACGATTTTATAAAGATAAGGCTGTTATTTAACTGAATTCATTTTGCCTTATTTGTGGCTTTCCCCACTTATCTTGGGGTCAGAAAAGTTTTAATGCAAGTATTTAAGAATGTAAGTAATTTTTAGACAGAAAAAAAATTTTTATTTTCGCTTTAAATAATATGCGCTATTATATCAGCAACCATGATGCTTGATTCATCATCAATAGTTTTGATATTTCTTTCAAAATTTACCAATTTTTCTATTTATATAAAATTCTGAACTATAGCATGCGTAGTCCTACATTGTAACTGGCTAACATTCGGATTTTGATACCACAAAACCATGAAATTGTCAAGTAAATACATTAACTAAAACGACAATAGAAATAAATAGAAAACCTAATATATGTGTCATTTTACCCTTTCTTTATTAATTGATTTCTCTCTGACAACTTAGCTTTAAACATATCTAGAATTGATTAAAGGATTTGATTATTGAAAAAACCAACAAGCTTTCAATACTTTTCTCTTACTGTTAGAATTCCATTTATTCACTTACTACTTCATATATTTATTATACTTATCACTCTCATGTATTATTTATTATAATTTACTACTTCATGTGTAATATTTAGTATTCACCACCCATGTAATATTTAGCATATCTATCATCTTACGCATTATTTGGTATACTTAATTACGTACATTTGCATACTTTACTGCTCATTAGTTATTTAAGCACTAAATAATCGTGCATTATTTATAGTTTCATGTAATATTTAGCATACCTAATAATTCATATATTTTAGCATAATGCCACTAATTCATATACATTTTAGCATACTTCATCACCACCTCAGCATATTATTTGTTACACCACTTGAAAGCATATTATTTGGCATACCCTACTACTACGTATTATTTTAGTGAAATTTTACTATTCATTGCATTATTCACAATTTACTCATCCCATGTATCTCATAGTATACCTCACAATCTGCAATATTTAGCATACCTTACTACTATGTATTTAGCGGCACCTACCACCACATGTAATATTCAGCATACCTACCATCCATGTATCATTAACAGTGCAATTTTACTAATTGCATTATTTTAGCATACTTCACTACACTGTACATTTTTAGCAGTTAATTGCTCTTGTATATTATTTAGCATACCAAATGCATGTATTATTTAGTATACTTACTGTTTCGTATATTATTTAGTATACTAAATAATGTATTATTTAGTATACTTACTACCTCATGTATTATTTAGTATACTTACTACTTCATGTATTATTTAGTATACTTACTGCTTCATATATTATTTAGTATACTTACTACTTCATGTATTATTTAGTATACTTACTACTCAATATATTAGTTAGTATACTTACTACTTCATATATTATTTAGTATACTTACTTACGTTACTTCATTAGTATACTTACTACTACTTGTATTAGCCTTGCTTTATTATTTATAACTCAACAACCATCTTGAAGTCTTATTAAATAGTTGATAAGTTCAAAACTTCAATTGAAGACACGTAAGAGGAGGAGAACACACTTAGTAATCTATTTCAAAATATGCAAGATCTCTCGCTCTTTAATTCCTCTTAATTCCGTTATCATATTTGCTTCCGTTAATACGCTTACATTACTTATCCCAATACTAATGTCTTAGCTTACCAAATCACTCATTTCAATTCATGCACTTCTATTATAGCTCTCATTCGACGCCCATTATTCTATTATTATTACTTCCAAATAATTTCAATATAAACGATTCATTACAATTATTCACTCAAATCTACACCAGTAACAAATTGTCCTTATCCTCTACCCTGTCTTTCACTTCAATTCTATATTGCTTGTATATCAGTACGTCTAATTCTATCCCCTACACTTCTCCTCTTCATCTAATTTATATAATAACCTCATCTGGTTGGCAAAGAGTTGTCTTATGCAATTCAAACTACCAAAATGTCTCCGAGATTAGTGAAAAGAAAAAAAGTGAATACCTAACATCATCACTCCCGTTTGCCTATCTCATATCAAACTAAAACCAATAACGACTATTCTTGATGAACTATATGTAATATTCTCCAAATCAAAGAAAATTAACAAAAAAATTAATTAACAAATTTTAAACTTAGTTTACTGCCTACATAAAATCCTCTTTCATTGCCTTGTAATACAACCTATACAATTTTAAACAGTCTTAATATATGTTTAATATCAATAAGAAAACAAAGCGATTCAATTAAAATATACGAGATACGTCCTTGGGAATAAATACTTGACTTAGTATCATTATTAAATTCTTTCTTTCTTTTAATTTAACCTTTATTGCTCAGAAGAGAAGGAGACTCTCTTTAATATACGTCCTCCTCTTGTCCTGCGGGAACTCATTAAATGCAGAATCGATCTCGAGTTACAAATTACAATGTAATACGCGACAGTAAAGAGACCCTCTCGTGTATTATTCAAGTGTTTTGATGTCATTTATCCGCGTAACATTTTATGGGAACATCTTTAATTTAAGGACTTTTCCACGTAAATACCAGTGCTATTTATTTTATTTTTTGTCTTGGGAAACATTCATTGATATAATCATAAATAAAATTTAATTTCTTAAACTAAATTCTTCAAACGCTTCAAACCGTATGGTTATTGCTCATAAATGATTCGTGTATCTAATTAGCCGCTTAAGAGGCTATTGTTTTAGTTAGGTCTCTTTTGACGTACCAGATCACTTTTCAATTTTTTTATCGTTGGCTTAATTTTAATTACATTTAGCTTAAATATATTCAATTTTATAATTTATCGTTTTCTTTAATTTTAATTACATGTATCTGTTATAATATTATTTTTAATAATTTACTGTTAGCTTAAATATATTTATTTTAATAACATATCGTTTTCTTTAATTTTAGTATCGGAAAAGTTTACTTTTGTTCTTTTCTCGATATTTCATCGTTTACTTTAATTCTTACATTTAATTGAGTTATTTGATGATAATTATAAAAAAAAAGCAACTAGGATGGCTAAATCTGTTCTTTGTAAAACTTTGCACAGAGTTTTTTCATCTTTCTTGTTTTCATATTCCCTGCATAAACTTTAAATTTCGAATATAAATAATGAATTAATATCCCTGCGATTTAATACCAAAAATAAATAAAAAAAATTATCCGAGGTTAGAGGATTTTGAAATATTTTTTGTAAGATTTCCGCCACATAATTTCTTCAAAATTCATGTTGAATTCATGTTTTTTACTTAGATGAAACTTTTATCATGATCACTGATTCAAATATTCATTATAATGGATTATTAGTATATCAATCACTGATGTGACAGCAAGTTAATGGCATATCTCTGCTTTTATAATTATTGATTGATGGTTTATTAACTTCACACTTTGAAGCAACACAATTGGCTTCGGACCACACAATTTCGAACCTCAGTTAGGTGTGAGTGTGAGTGAGTGAATATAAAGTTTATTGGCGCAATAGAAAGATATTACTATGCTACGCCAAACAAGATTTAACTGTGGTCTAGACTTGAAGGAATTGAAGAAAAGACAAAATTTGGTTGAAAGAGAAGGTCTAAAGTAGAGAAGGATCACCCGGGGGCACGTCACCCGTGTTTACCAAAACACATGGGAAACCCATGGGAAAGAAAAAGATAAATAGGGTGCCTCGGGGTCATGATGCCCGAACTTACTTAAAGAAGGCAAGTTCCTGAAGTCCCCTGATATAATCACCAGGGGCAGGGTGCCCGTCTAACACATTGATCAATAACTCCCGAGTCTAACATTGAAAACAACATTTTTTGTGCAAAATTTTTTTTATTCATCAACATAACACCTTTTGTTAATCACCTTTTAGGGTGATACAATCGTTCCAACGCTTTTATCATTTTTTTTTTTTTTTTTTCGCAAGAAATCTTTTTTGTTGCGAGTAAATAGCGATAAACAGCTTTCTGAATCATCGACTCGTTGCTGTTTTTGTTCCATCGAAAGCAATCGCGGCACCCACCTGGAAAAAACCTTTTTCATGCTCAATTTTTCATGAAGGATAGTAAATACACTTCCATATGATATCTGTGTCATCTCAGCAATCTCACGGAGCTTCACTTTACGATCTTTCATTATAATTTTTGTCACTTCACTCACATTTTCCGGTGTAACGGCTTCCACAGGTCTACCCGAGCGTTCCGCGTCATTTATGTCGGTACGACCCCAATTAAACTCGGCAAACCACCGACAAATCGTTGCTTTTGATGGACAAGAGTCCGGGTAACATTTTTCAATCCATTGTTTCGCTTGCACGGTGTTTTTACCCATTAAAAAACAATGTTTTATCAGAACACGAAACTCGGTTTTTTCCATTTTTTAAACAAACTACAAAACGACTTTACTCCAACCTCGATAACTCGGCTGTTTCTGGTCCGATCGACTTAAAATTTTGACACGTTTCAAGCAAAGGTTAGTACTCTAGAAAGACCTGGTTACTGGTTTACTACGAGCGCCATCTCTGGGTTAGTCTCGGGAGTTATTGATTGATGTGTTATAATATAGGGTACCCATTTTTGTCGCCTCTTACGACGTGCATGAGCTACAGTGGGACTATTCTGTCATTCCCTGTCACCACATGGGTCGTCTCAGAAAGGCGATGAAGACGACACCTGAGCTGACCTCACAAACTTCCAATCCACACCAACTTTAAAATTTTAGACCTCGATAGAGTTAACGTGCATCATACCACTACACGGTGGGTCTCTAGTGGCAACTGAGATCGAACCCTCGATTCGACGGTAACAACGCCGGCCGCAAGCTCTCGACCATGATCACTAGTCTACTAGAGCCACGTGTTTGTATTAATATGAAAATTCTTCTAAATCGTAAAAAATTCTGAATGCTATGAAAATAAGAAAATTTGAATCACACTTCTAAATAAATCCGATGAATGAAATTTAAAAAGATAGCTTTAAATAGTACTCAAAAATTGCATAAACAATTTGCTCGAAAAATAATTTATAATTCGATATTAAATTTTTTTGGTTTAGCAATCTGTTGCGGAGGATAGCTCAGATTAAATAACTTGTAAAATAAATAAGAGTGGACTGTCTTAATTTTCCTAAAACAAAACGAAATTTTTTTCTTTAGGCAACGATGTGCATTCCGATAGGTACACCATAGTACATGATCATCATAGGTTCACCTCATTAATCCAAAAGTCACATTCGAACAACTTTTACAAAACAATTCCACCAAGGATTCCAACAACAGTCAAGAAAGTAAGCTAATTATAAGAAGATGCCAACACATGACAAAAATAGATACTTTTGCGTTTGATGTATCTTACATTTGCTGTTAGCACAGATTAATTTATATTAAATGTAAAGGCTTCATGACACACATATCGCATTATTTTAATAACTTCGCAATGCAAACGTCTTCTAAGAAATTTGTGTTTATAGAATTCAATAATTCTTATACTTATAAAAGATCACTAAAGATGGCACAACTAAGACAAATTGGAGTCATTATTGAGAGCAGCTGTCTGTTAAAAGGTGCAAAATAAATTTGACAGTGATTCATAGATTAGTTTTGATTTCCTCCTCATCGAGTTGTTCCAGTAATTTTATGTCAAATTGCCATCGTCGATGACATCTGGATTTATCATTATACATACAAAACCAATCAATTATCAAAACAGGTGATTATCTTATGAATCTGCTCTAAAACGTTTAAAACCATGTTGTGCTCAAAATGTTTACTATATTAATATACTAAAAATAAGTTAAGTTTCCAAAAGTTTTCCGCAATCTAAAAAAAAGTAGGATTAAGAAAAAAACTCACAACGCCAAACATTTTATTACTTAAGCATGAAGGAACAAAATTAGAATTTATGAACTAATAGGAATAAAAAATGATCTAAAATAAGATGAATATTACACGGTTGAGTCTTATCCTCTTCAACTGCAATCAGTGAGAAACCCTTTACTCTGAATGGTCTTCAGTTATTTTAATTTAACAAAAAAGTAAAGTAGAGAAAAAAAAAGAAATGATGAACATAGAGTTTTCCACTCTTGCATAAAAAAATAGTGTAGAAAAAAGAATCTCGGAAACACTCTTTCAGTAAGAAGTTTAGAAAGTGCCATTTCTATCTTCAGCCCTTCTAATATTTAAAATGCTTTTTTTCTTTCTGAAAATTAAAAAAAGAGAAACTTCAATCTTTTCCTCAGGAAAAAAATATTTCAACTCTGTGGAGAGAATCTGCATTTGCGTTGTGGACAGGAAGAAGCTGAAGGACTGTTAGAAAACAACTCTTACTTATTTTCTTGTAATGTAATATAATTGATTCACACACACATATAAATGAGAAAAAAGCATTATTAGGTATTATTATTTTGGGCAGCATTATCGTAGCTATTATTATTCTATAATGAATAGTTGTCATAAATTTAAATGTGTTTATATTTAATAAAAATAAAACGATTTCTCTCTGTTTGCTGATTGTTTCCTGATTTTAAATTCCAGAGAATTAAACTCTTGAAATATCCTTATTCAAATGCGAGTAAAAATATGAACGCGATTTAATTTCAACAAAAAAAATAATCGTTCCTTAGTGTATTTGATCATACTATAAAAAAAAAAAAAAAAAATAAATATTACTTGTATATGCAATACACTCTTGATTCTTTATTTAAGTTCACTTTGGTGCTAGAAAAATATTTTAGAAACAAATTAAAAAATCTATAACCTGCATCACACTTTTTCATTTAATTTAACAGTGAAAATAAAGAAAATGTATTTAAAATCCTTTAGCAATGAGAAAGTCGAAATAAAATGTCTCGACGCAAAGGGGAATTTTTTTCATGACGACTTTATGTCCAATCAACGCTTCTCTTGTTTTAAAGATGGTGATTTATCGACTTTTATCCGTTTCTCCTTTTAACGTACACAGTTGGACATTTATTTATGGTCGGTTTCCTAGTATCTGTCGAACAAACTTTAATAAATCACAAAGAAAAAAGTTTTAAACAAATTTATTTCGAGTAAAGTTTTTGTCTTCCTAATTTTACTGTCCCACTCATATATTTTAATAGGAGGGCACAAGAAAAAAACATTTATTTGTTGCAGTAGACTTGGCCATTTAGGAGAACGTCTCTTTAAATTTATCTCACTTTGAATCGTGTATGTAATTGAAAAATTTTCAACGAGGAAACCGTTTGCCAATTTTTGTGAATCGCATCCTTGCTTATTTTTTTTTTTAATTTTGACAATGCTATTATTTTAATGTGTTCGTAGGTGTGTAATAACCATAAAATATACCTTTTAGTCCTTAAAGGAATCTTTGAAAATTTTCTTCATAAGAGGCCAAGTATGTAAACTCGATGAAAATAACATTAAAATAGTTTTACAAATTAATAGCTCGAAATTAATACTTGTTGAAAACCACTTGATTAAACTGTCAATAAATTTAATCATTTAAAGTGGTTTCTAATGAAATTAGTGCTCTGCACAGTTCTCTACAAAATTTTCCAATATCTTATTCGAGTCAGGCAAGTTAAACTGACTATCACCTACGTAACGGTAGCTACGGACAAATGCTAAATTGACAATAGATCCTTCCGTGATTTCTGAAACAATACCAACTGAATCCAATAAATAAAACAGAACTGATAACCGACAAACGCAATTCCATCATGGCCCCAATGGACAGTTATGAGTCGATGTGCTCTAGGAAGAGAACCCCATCTTGATCCGTCTCACAGCCATTAGGTCAAAGGAACACAAATCTTTAGGTCCCACTCTATCCTTAGATTAAAAAAAGAAGAAACCCCACCAAGTTTCCTTTTAAACATTTATATTTTTTATAAATCCATCCGCAAGTGCACTACAAATAAAAGTTCCGAATTTGTGATGGCAGTAACTTTCGCAAACGATTTTTTTTCCTACCGGGTGAAACTGCATGAATCAGAAAAGCACGTTTAATAGTATCTGCATTTATAAAAAAATTTCGATGAAGGATACTACTAGAAAATCGGTTGTAACACGATATTTCTTTCTCACATTAAAAATAATTAAAACAATAAACCAGAAATGCTACAAATTAAGAATCTTTTTTTTTTTTATTTTAATTTGTAAGACATTGATGGCACTTTGCCGAATCCATAAATGTATTATTTATAATAATTCTGATTGTAATCGAAATTTGAATTTTAAATTGTTAACCAACGTGACTTTTTTTTAAATAGGATCTATACTTATTCAAAAAAAACGACTTTGAAACTCGGCCCACTCTTCCATTTACAAAATTTATTTTAAGTTCCAAGTGATATCGTAAGCACTGTGCTTTTCAATGCATTAAGCACATTTGTGCTTATATATTATTGAACACTTTGCTTCATTCGTGTCAAAGTATACAAGGAAATTCTCTCAAACACATTTTCAAACATATTTATTCTATAAAATCTTCGGAAAGCGAAAGTTCAATTTCGTACATAGACAGAAGATCAACATAATGAAAGCATTAGAATAGTGATAATGCCTGAACTTTGAGACTAAATAGAGAGTGCCACAAAACATGAGGTTTTATGTGAAAAGATTCACCGACTAAAACAATATATGCGGCGCTGCCATCGATATATAAGGAGAGGAAACAATAAGAGAGGAGGAAGAATGGCGGCTATGACTCGGTCGCATGATGAACAAAAAATGGTACGAAATATCAGCCAAATGTTTAGTATTAGTGAATTTTCTTCATTGTAATTGTGTGTGTTGTGTGGCTTTAACAAAAGAATAAAAACTTAGCCACCACTTTGTGCATCTGGTATGAATGAATCAGAAACGAAACAAAAGAACCATTGCAACGAAAAACACGCGAAATATTACTATGCAGTCGACAGGATGAAGATTTCGTCAAATCCCAGGTAAAAGAGGGAGTCCACACCACCAAAATTATTATTGGTTGTATTATAACGTAAAAGAGAGTGCACATTAATACGTAGTTTTGTCTTTGAACAGATGATAAGGTTATTGTAAAAACAAAATAAGTTACAGTCTAACTTCATTTTTTATGCCGATCTCATCCGAATTCTGTGAGAAATATTTTGGTTTTCAAGTAATAGAAAACATTTTTTCTTTACTGATTTTAAATTGAGAAGTCCTGTTCTAATTATATCATCTGTTCCAAGCAGACATTGAAAAGATATTTTTATTTGTAAGTCATCAGAAACCTTGTGAAATATTAAAATACTTTGATCAAAATGAACATCAGTCCAGATATTTTTTATTTATGTTTCATCCGAAACATTGTGAAAATATTAAGATACCTTGACCCAAATGAACATCATATATCAGATATATTTTATTTTGTTTTGTCAGAAACGTTTTGAATATTGGTATATATATATTCTATTTTTATTGAACATCAGTTCAGGTATTGTTTGTGTTTAATCTGAAACTTTATGAAAATGTTAGAATATAACTATATTTTGAACATCAACCATATAATCATGAAAGTATAAAGCCTTTGTTGAGTCAGATAGCATTAACTGGAAAAAAAAAGAGCAAGAGTGTTTATAATTCATACGTCGAATTGATGGATTATTTATGTATTAAAATACTTTTTTCCCCCTGAATTTAAATTAAATGTCACATCTATTACAGAATATTAAATTTAGTAAAGCAAATTTTTTTGGTGTGAAATATAAAGACATATGTTGAAAAAGAAACGTCTTTTTTTATCTTATTAAAGCCACAATATTTAGTGGTTTGAAAAAAAAAGAAAAAGAGAGAGATCCATTTCTTTCAGTTTTACACTTTAGCTATGACCATCATTTCAACCCCACTGCTATACTAAAAGTAAATAAAATAGAGAATAGAGACAGTTCAAGGTCAGGAATGTTCTCTGCGAGTATTGATGGAATAAGTATAACTGTTTTTTTTCTCCCCTTTGAATACTGTTAACATTGTATCTGCTAAGAACTTTATTTTGAGTACATACTTGATGAGTCGACATTCAAATGTGTTTTAAAATCATAGTGATGATTTTTTTTTTTTTATTATTTCTCTGTCTCAAAGACTGATTTGGGTATTTTTTTATATTTGATATACAAGTGAAAGGATATGAATGAAGATATTTTTTTATTGTTGTGATTTATAAAAATCTTAGGAGCACAAATCTACAGAAATGGGAGAATACTGCAGATGTGGCACAACACTCTTACTGTAGTAATAATATTTTGTGGAATTTTCATCATTCCATGTCATATGTTAGTTAATCCCAAAGGCATAAATTTGTGTAAATCTTTATGGTAAAAGAAAGTTTACTTGTTTGGTTGTTTTTTTTTTTAGATATGAAAACCAACCTTGATTAATTAAGATTTTTACTTTTAATTAGAGTGTTATTGACTTGATTTGATAATTATAATACAAAAGCAGATGGCATTTTTAGGAAAGGATCAAAAGCTGAATTCCAAGTAGATTTCTATGGCTACGGAAATGGGGTTGCTGAAGATGAACCTTAGTTTTAAAAAAGTGTTTTGAATTAAGAGGCTTATCTTGAATAACAAAACTCTCTCGAGTTTGTAGAGAAACAATTAAAATTCATAGAGGAACGCAAAAGAGAAGGGAAGATGGCTGAGAGGGAAAAAAAAAAGAAGAAATGGAGGAAAGAATAAGAAAGGAAGAGATGGCTGAGAGAAAAGAAAAGAAGAGATGGAGAGAAAAGAAGAGATACAGAGAAAAGAAAAGAAGAGATGGAAATGGAGGAAAGGAAGCGGAAGGATGAACTCCAGATGAAACGAATTGAGTTGAAAGGAGGAGGAAGGAAACGAATTTGAAAGAAACAGGACCCTATCTCAATTGATTTACATAAACTGATCTAGGATGTTTGACTCAAATCTGACGATATTGGGTTTATCTCTGGTATCATTTGAACGTCAAGCAAACTTTTGAATTCTGCCAGCGTGTATTAAGTATACATCTGATGGGTATTCTACCTTCGATATTGCGTTCTATTGCTCTCTGTGAACCAGAAAAGGATGCCGCTGATTACGAATTTGTAAAGGCTGCCATCAACGATTCAAGTTGAGTCCTGAGAAATTCCGCCAGCTGTTCGTGAAACACCAAAAAAGAACTCGATGGTAGCCGGAGAGATTATTATTTTGAGATACAGTCTTTGTGAAGAATGGCTTAAGGATATCAAAACCTTCACGACCTTAAAGATCTCCTCATAGCAGACCAAGAAGAAGGCCAACCGATTCGCGAACACCCATTGATGAATGGCAAAAATAAAACCCAAAGGTGCTAGTTGAAACTTGATGAATAAGGATGTCCATGGAAAACCAAACTAAGAACTGCAGTGCCATTTTATTAATAAAGAGAAATCTTATTGTAAGACTTTCCTTTGAATACCCGGAGCCTCTACATCAGTTAGAAGGGGAGAGAGTGTAAGAAAGGGGTGGCCAATACAAATCACAATAACCATTTCAATGACAACAGCCATCAAGGCATTATAATCAAACCCGATTACACTCCATGTTATAAATTTGTGGCAAAAAAGAATAAATACTCGCTATACGCCGATAAACACTTTAAATACGCAAAACTCAGTAAAAATAACGCTTTTCCTCACCGTAGTCAAAGCCCAAAGTGCAGTGCAAGCTGAAGATACCACTACACTTCATCGTAACAGCGAAAATAGATGTTCCCTGAATCAACGTAAATTTCTGGCGCAGAGAATATTGATAAACTGAAGGTTATAAAAGTGGCGTTTAGATGTCGTCTTGATGGAACGGTAGACTGGGAGCACAAACTTGTGGTGCGATTGATTTGAAGTTAAAAGACATTGAGAGTACCGAGAAGACTGGGGTTAATTATCAGCTTTGGGGATAGTGTCGCCCCTAAGAACACATTTAATATAAAGATCGATGGATGGCATGATGCAATTACTACATGTGCCGTTTCAAAGAAACTAGTGAACGACATGTTAGTTTCTTGTCAAACCGCATATGAAGCCCTTTGGAAAATGAAGACATACAGTTAAGTGCAGTGCGAATATGGAAGTCACGTTCGCTATGAATAGTCCAACTGGATGAGGTAAGTTAAGAATTCAACCGTCTGTATCCAAATGAAGAGGATTCATGCTCTGACATAAGAGTATCGATACAGACGCAGTCAACATTGAAAACGAAGGGAGATCCAATCTTAAATAGAGACCCGAAGGACTTTTTGTGGCAAAACTCCGTGAAAGAAGATGAAACATTAATAAGCGTCCGTAGGAACGCCAACAACAAAACAGTGCCAGCATTACGAAATATAAGATGATCCATGCCAGCAAGATCGCTGTTCCAGGGGAGTCAACTACGTTGTCCCACCCGCGTGTAAAAGAAAGGAAATCTCCACAAACGGTCTACATGAAATCCGTTAGTCGGACACAATTTATTAAATCAAAACAAAACAACCGCATCAACATTTTCCCTTTCCGGTTCCCATTAAAGAGGACGTGAAATATTACTATGAAGCGTAAACCGAACAA
>BMAW01059724.1:0-33348 GCA_019974015.1 Nephila pilipes | reverse complement strand
TATATATATATATACAAGAAGTGTCAAATGAAAAGGTACGAAACGACACTGTGGGTATAAATGAAGACTTTATTCAGAGTACACATCATAGATCTGGCCTGAGCACAAAAACCTCATTGAATAAAGAGCCGAAGGATTCCTTGTTCTCTGAATTCCTGTGGCTGTGAAGATACTCAGTCCTTCACAGCGTCCTTGAGTTCGTCTTCTGAGTTGAAGCGCATCCTTTTCAGATGTTTGTGGGGTGGAGGGTTAAGTTGGTCCCATTTGAAATTGGCAAGTTCCTCGCATTAGACATTGAAGACGTGTGGACGCGCGTTATCATGGAGCAGAAACACACCCTCCGTGAGTAGCCCCGGTCTTTTGTTCTTGATGGACTTGCGTGGACTTCGGAGTGTCTCACAGTACACATGAGAGTTAATGGTTCTTCTGTGCTCGAGGAATTCAACAAATAGCGGACCTTGGACGTCGAAAAAGATGGTGATCAACACTTTGCCTGCTGACACCCCGACTTTCAGGTGACGACGCATGCTTCACTGTATGCGGTCCTGCTTTGTCTCTGACTCGAAGTGATGGCACCAGCTCTCATCATCTGTGACGATTCGCTCTAGGAAAGTGGAGTGATACCGAAACAGATACTGAAGTATTAGTCCCATACACATTTACTGATCGGTGAGCTGTTTCGGAACCCATTGCTCACATACCTTACAATAAAGTAACCTGTCGTGAACTATTGTCCACCCTGTTCCAACGCTGACATCCACCTTCACCACCAACATTCACAATATGACACGCCAATCACTTCTCACTAGGTCGTCCATATGTCGATGAGATTAGCCGTGAGGACTGTGTTTGCCTGTCTTGGTCTCGGGGCATGAACCAAACTCTCACGGCCTGCACGAAAATGGGCTCTCCATTTTCTCACTGACTTGTCTGATACAGAGTCTTCTCCGCATACTGTCACCATCCGATGATGTATAGTGGCCAGTTTAACACCGTCCGCTGTCAGAAATCGGACAATGCCTCGCTGCTCCTCAATCGTCGAATTTTGCAATGCGAACGCCATCATGTCCTTACACGCACTGTGGCGTGAATTGGACACCGCTCTTTATAAGAGCTTCTGCTCTCTCCTGCTCATGCTCTGATCCAAGCCGGAAACTCTATTCTCGTCCCGAGATGTCTCTCTACATTCTTCCACTGCGGCAAAGGTAAATATGTTAACGGTTACGTTGTTACGAGCGTGGTGTCTTCTTTTTCAAATGCAATGTCTGTCGGTCGCTTCTGTAAACAAATACGCACATTCGTAGCCTTCATTCGCATTATTGTTATTTTTTTATTCTCCGGAAAAAATGATAAGTGAAAAAAGAATTGTTGGGGAATTTCACATCAAAACTTGAAAATTCTATTACTGATAATTTATTGAGCGAAGAATATGGTAATTAATGCTTATCACTTGCACAGTTTCTTGAGGGGCTTAGGTGCTTTCAAGATGGCCAAGAAGACGTTGAAAATGCTTCATGCCCGGATCGCCCTTCCTCATGAAAAACGAAGGACATTATCGAAAAAATCGGTACTATGATACGATCTGACCGTAGGTCAAGTATTCGTGCTATTACTGAGACTGTAAGAAAAGACAAAGAATTCGTGTGGCAAATTTTTGCACTAAGACAGTGCGCCACCTTATTCCGTATTTCCTCTCAAGATGTGTCTAGCCAAGTTCAGCACATCAGTGTTAGACCATCCGCCTTATTCGTCGAATCTTGCGACTTCTATCTGTTTCCTAAGGTGAAATCTGCATTAAAAGGAACGAGATTTGATTCCGTTAGAGCTGTGAAAGTAAAACGGCATGCGTCCTGAAAGAGCTGACAGAAGAAGATTTCCATCACTGTTTTGAATAATGGAAGATTCGTATGGAGCGTTGTAGGGAGGGAGGAGGGGTTTGAATTGAAGATAAAAATAAGTAAATATGTATAATATAAAAATAAAAGGTTTTACAGTGTCCGTCGCGTTATTTAATAGCCAAACCTTATATATTTATTGGGTAATATTTTTGTATGAATTTTCCCTTAACTCGTATAATAGTTGTTTTTCTAATTTCAAAATGTGACATTCTTAATAGGAATTTAAACATATAAATTAATCTTCAATAGTTATAACATGACTCATAAATGAAGTAAAATGGGAATATCATAAATTTCATTAATGAATTATTCATTAAACTTTGTCAGTATTTTAATAAAGCATAATTTATAACTTTATAGCTATACGAAAAAATAGTTGTACGAACTTAAAATGTATCACACGGAAGAAATATATCCTTCTTTTTCATTTAATCTGATGATCATTCTCTTCCATCATTGCTTTTGTTTCAGTAAAGTTTCAGTTCAGTGTTTTAATAAAAATTACTATATTTCCTACGACAGAATTTACTTTTCATACAAATAAATTATTGATATTGTTTTGAAGCAAATATTCAAATTATGTTTTCTTATAAAAACAAAATAATAAGAGGACATAAAATAAATGTATTTGTAAATGTAAGTTAATTTCTGAATCATTTGAACAAATTAATTGAAATAATTGTTTATTGTATAAATGAAAAATCAATCCAGCAGAATATTACGAAATATCTATACTAAAGGATTACCGTGGTGATGAACTTTTATCAGATTTTTTTTATTTAAAAGTTTATCTACTTAAAATAACACCCACGACTCGATGAAAACCGCCGGCCGCGAAAACCATGAATAGTAGGCTCTACCCCTCTCTCAGTAATTCAAAGTGTAAACTTAAGCAAATATTGTTGTAATGTTTATGAGACATTACGAAATTCATTTAAGAAAAGGATTTCATTAAGAAATGCAATAGCAAAAAACAACTTTAAATAAAAATAAATAAATGATAATTATTTTCAAATAACTTGCAGTTTCATATACTTTAATAATTTTTCGGAACTGTATCTGTTATTGCTATTATGTTTAAAATAAAACTTTATGCATATGCAGGAAAAGTAATTTTTTTTTCAAATTTTGGATTTCAGAATCAAAATTAAAATGCAGCTGAAACCCTTTTATGTTTTTTTCATGTATTATTCGGGACTCATGAAACACAGCAAATAAAAACAAGCATATATCACTTCTGTTTGTTTGATAATTGATTAAAACTCTACACTTGAGAGGTTTATATTATTTACTGAAATATGATTTACTATTAATATAATATTTTATCTTTTCCTTTCTTGTTCCTTTTGTTTAATCCGTTATAATATACATGTTTTGGAGTGATCTAATTTTTACCCAACAAGATGCACTGGGAGAGGGTTTATACCAATGAACATGGCACTAACAATACAATTGGTTCTCCAATCTGAATGTGCATGTTTTGTTTCTAGAGTATTCAATTATATATATATATATATATATATATATATATATATATATATATATATATATATATATATATATATATATATAATTGGAAAAAGTTTGAAATATTTTAAAAAACTAAAATTTTTTTTAAATACAAAAAGGAAATAGAATATATATTGAATGTCGGATATTAGAAGAACATTGTCGAAGGAAGAATATTACATTGAGTGTAGTAATAAACTTTGGACTGTTAAGCTGGGTGATTCTAGAATTATAGGACCAACTATAGCAAATATAGACATGCATGTATCAATGTATGTGTGGATATATATATATATATATATATATGTGTGTGTGTGTGTGTAATAATTTCCATTAACTGTATTTAATTTCTTATTTATCTTATATTTTAACCTATATTTGAAGTCTCAATGTATCGAACTGAAAGCCGTGCTTGTAAAAATTTGATACACAAAAATTTCGATGCACAAGGATACGTACTGAAACTACAGTTATGTGAAATATCCTAATCTAAAAACAATGAAGACTTAAAAACATTAAGGGATAAAATATATTTATTGTAAATAACATACTAATATGAATGAAATTAGCGAATTTCCTGACTTTGTAGCATATTTAGTTGTTTTATTCTTAATGAGAAGGTCATTCAGATACATGTTCTTGTCTCGGATAATTCATTTACTAGTTTCTATTATGTTTCATAGGTCCCCTGAAATGTTAAGAATGTAATGGTTTTTTAATGTCTCCTGGTCCTCTCAAATTTCTTAATAATGGAATCAAGTTGTTGATCTATTACTTGTCTAAATTCCATATTTTTTTGCTATTTCTTTATTTCTTTTTCCTATTTTCTAAGTATTTTTAATAATCAGTTTTTCTTTCACTTTTAAAGGTTCTGCTTAGAGGCTTATTATAAATTTTAAGCTTAACTGAATTTAAAGTAAAAAAAATGAGAAAAGGATTTTTGGAGCAAAAGCTAATAATAACATGTAACGCAACGACATGTGTTATATCTGGTAAGTGATTAAGGATATCCCAGGGATTTCCAATGTCTTAAGAGAATCAGTAAAAACATTTTTTTATATGTAACTTATATGCCTTCCCGTAAACGAAATCCCTGGTGACTTTTTTCTCCACCAGATAAACAAAATCGCTTTTGGAAAAGTTTCTTTTGATAGATGGAAATTTATTTGATGCGTAGAAACTGATTTTACAACAAATACTCAAGGTTCCTGAAAATTTTGATGTATACAAATTTTCGTTATGTCGAGGTTTGAAATATAGAGGTTTGTGTGCATTATATATATATATATATATATATATATATATATATATATATATATGTGTGTGTGTGTGTGTGTGTGTGTATGTATGTTTGCGTGTGTGTATGTATATATAAGACTCACAATTTTAATTTTTAATATATTATGTGCTTTTTTTAAATTTTTTCACCATGTTGAAATTGCATTTTTTTTCTTTCGTGAGGAATCGATAATTATGTATTAAAGTAAAGCTGCTAGTGAAAAAAAAAATTCATTTATATAAATGAGTATTACTTGTCTTTCATAATTTCAAGTATTCTTGGCAAAGATTTATGCTAGCAATATAAATAATTCATTTGGAATATATTTCCACAATTATTGATAGTAATTACCATGCGAGTCCTGTATTGCCTTTTAGAAGTTTTTAAATTTAAATTTGCTTGATTAAATTTATATATTTTTTTCATTAGACACGCGTTAAAAATGAGTAAAAAACATTTACAATTTTTTTTTCTATGACATTCTCAGAGATATGCTTAGAAAATGCAATTCCGGGAAGAAAATGAATTTTCTCCTGGTATATCTCTACCAATAAAGTTATCGCATATTTAGATCATAAGTGTCAAGAAAACATGTTCATGTATTTATTTTTCCAGAATAATTTAGTAGGTGAAATTGGTAAGAATTACAATGTTTCTATAAGCAAAGTAATTAATCAGTTGGATTATAATTATTCTATAAAATCAAAAAAAAAAAAAAATAAATAAATAATTTTCTCAAAGTCAGGAAATTTGTGTTTTAGAAAATAAATTCATAAACAACTTAAGCATTGAAAAAATTTAAACTATTTAACATTTCCTAATTATTTTGTGTTATATATATATATATATATATATATATATATATAATTATTTAAATGTATGGGAAGTTTAGACCTGAAATTTTTCTGGGATATTTTAGGTCCATTAAAATTGAAAGGATAACTGCTCAGCATCTTGTTTGATTTTGATAAACGAGTCTTAAGAAATGACTGTATGTGAAAATGTATTTCATCTCTGAGATTAGGTATTTGAGAAAGTGAAGATATGTACCCTTAGAACGACAACGTAAACATTTTATATTTACTCATTTTTAAGATTTATTTCCTTTCTGTTGTAACACGTAATGACTTTAAGAAAAAGCAAATTTCATTCATTTTTCAAGCTTTAATTCACAATTAATGTTCATCAAGTTATTTAAATTCGAGAAACAGTAAAAAACAAGGGGGAAATTCAGAAAACAGTTTATCGTGATACAGGAGGTTCACACATGATGTATGAAGAATTAGAATGCGAACTTAATTTTTTTTCCATTTTACAAATTATGTTTAAATGTAAGAAGAGATCTAGCCTTAAGGTTATGAGATAAAGCGAATATAGTGTAAGAAAACGGCGACCCAGATATCAAACGGCGAGTATGATATGAAGCTCTTTGAGAGCACCTGGAAGCAGCGACTATGACACAAAGCATCAAATGTGACACAAAGTGCTTTTTGTGACATGAAGCGATATCCACCCAATTTATGAAATCGCAAGAATTTTGTGACATAAAATTTGCAAGTTAAAATTACACGAGTTGCGTCTTCAGAAGAATAGCAATATCAATCATTAAATGCAGAGGCAAAATGAATATGATTTTGTAAGGAACACATTATTGAGACGGAATAGAGGTTCTAAACACGTAACAATATCACTTAACCAATTACATGAAATAACACCTTTCCATAGGCTGCTCGTCATAAGCCTTGGTTCACTGTTTGATATGGCCAATCCATTTTACATATTCTAATTAATCTATCCCTACATCATTATTAGGAGTGTATAATCATAAAGCTTTAAATTAGGATTCATATCGACGATGAGACAAGAAAAATCATAACTGCCCTTAATTATTAAGGTAACAGTACACCTTTTAAGAAATTGTTCTGAATTAACTTAAATTTTGCCTATACAAATGCACATTTTATGATCTTATGGGGCTTCAAAATTAGCAAGAAACCTAAGAAAAGTTTTGTTAGTGTTTTTTTCACTCTCGAAAGGGTATTTTATACAAATTTAAGAAAAATTAAGACTTTCTGCAGAACATAGTAACTCGGAAGGAAATAAATATATTGGCATTTTGCGAGTTGAATAACGAGGAATACAACCGTATCTAGGGAACAGACAATTATTTTGAGAATACAGACCTTACGTTGAAAGTTATGGTATTTCGAGTTCTGGACGTTCAAATATTCTTTTAAAAATCAGTGTCATTTTCAATATATAGCAGTATAAAAACATTTCTTTTGAATATAAAATTTCAAGAATAATCTGTTCTGTGTATATGCATTTCAAAAATTCATATATAAAGTTTCACATTCATTGATGGATAACATTTTGAGCTATTGTGTTTTACAGTAATAAATGTCGTTTTTAGCCTTTCCGGTCAGAGAAATTCAGGATCAAGAAATATTAAAACAACTGTAACTCAGCTTTAAGTAAGATAAGAGACAAATTTCGAACTTATTTTTAAAGATAAAAGATTGAATTTCGATATGAGACTAAAATAAAGAAATCGATATCAGATCAAAAAAGGTTTTTTGAAGGTGAACTGTCACCTTAACAATTGTTAGGATACTCTTCTTATGCAGCAGAGATGCATGTTATAATTTAAATAAGTATTCATAGAGAACGGAAATTGAATAATGTGTTCTTGTTTTCAGAATTTGGATAAAGAAATTTGCTTACGTACTGATTGCATTACTTTGTTTATATGCTTCGTGATTATTTTAGTTTAATTTTTACAGATAAATGAGTTTATTTACTTCCGTTTAAAAAAATTATTTTCTACAGTTGAAATTAGATTTTTCTTAATTTTAAAAAAATAATTCTTTTATTTTCAAAATGCTCTTACCCTGTCATTTGTAACTGGAATAACCAAGTTTCTGGAAAGTAATCCCTCACAACTTTAACAGATGTGGTAGAGGTAGGTACAACAAATTTCACGGGCTTAGCGTCAGGGCCAGCTATAGCAGCAGGTGCTGCAAATGCTAAACAGAATAAAATAATATTACTTATTAAAATTCCTTACATTTTAGATAAAAATTTAGTGATTTTGTTCCAATACTTTCTTAAATACTAATTTTTTTGAATAAAACAATCAATATGATTTTTATTTAGTAAGACAATAATTGGTATAACTTCTTGCGATGTTTTTAGTTTTTATTCACATATTTTTGATTTATAGTTGTTGTGGATTAGAAATATTTCTAATCGTTTTAAGTGCTTAAATTTTGAAAGATGATTAATAAAAATGTCCTCATTAAGCAGTAGTTCAACTTAATTGAATAATATTTTTCAATCTTGTACCTAAAGGGAGAAATAAATTTAAAGAAATTGAAAAGTAATAGTATTAAAAATTAAAATAAGTAAAGGGGAAGTAGAGATTGTACGTTAAAGGATATAATTCAGAATTATTAAGCAATTAAAAAGGAAACATATGAAATTGTAGCTATTTTTTATATAAATTATGACTTCGCTATTTACAATATTAATTAAGATTATGAAACTAGATGCATTTTAATTTAAAGGAACAGACAAAAATTTAATACAAAAGAGAATCAATAGCTTGAAAACCAAAAAGAAAACCTTTTGAATGACGCACCGGACCAGAAATACTCATAACGCCATTGTTTGAACATGGTCTTGTGAACAATATCAAGTTGCTTATCACTAGGTATCCAGCGTCCTGGGAATATAGAAAACAAAAAACTAATTTACTTTGAAATGCACTTATTAACCCAACAGTGGGAATGTGGTAAGTTTTGATTTATTGAGAATATTAACAAAGGTTAAATTTTCTCTTTAGTTATTTTTAAGATAGTACAGAGCATAGCTTAACTACATAACTTTTTTTACAATTTTAAGTAAAATACGTCTTAATGAAAACATAGATTAGTATAAAAACATAATTTATCTCAATATATTATTTTTAATAAAAATGGTTATGATGTACATGAATGGATGTAACAAAAATGTGATAGTATAACAATGAAATATCTTTATTATTCACTATATTATTCACTATTGAAAAGATATTTATGGATGTCTTAAACCAGCGATTCTCGACATGTGGGGGCGCACTACCTAAGGGGCCGCGATAACACTAAATGGAAGGGGAGAATATCAAAAAGAAAATATTAAATAAATATTAAATTACTGAGAGGAAAACAAAACAAAGCATATACTTTCATAAAGGAAAATTAAATACATATTTACACTTACATTTATAAATAGTATGACATCTGCATTGCACAATGTATTTAGTAATTAATATATTAATACTAAAATAAAAACAAGTTTAATATTTACTGCTGACTCCCTTGAGCCTGTCTTATAGAGTAAAGTTTTTCGAAGGAAGGTTTAATGCTTGAAATAGATTTTCTGAGTTTTTCTACTCTTAGCTCAGTTCTATATTTTGTCTTCAAAGCAGCCATCAAAGAAACTCAAGTTTTGTAAAGATAGGATGTTGAAAATGATACAAAATGCTCTTGTTTTCATTACAGAAACTACTTCCTCCATAACTGCCCAAAACTTCAAGGTGTTATTTATTACTAAATTGTCAAGTCTATAAATATTTCACATATGAATTGTCAAGACTATGAATATTTCTTCTATGAATTGCCAGGTCTATAAATATTTCTTCTTCGAGGATATTTTGAAAAGGGTTTCTAAGCAGATAGTAATTTGCTCTACCAAGTTGTCATCAGTTGCCAGCAAGATTAAATGATTTTAAGTGGTTACAAAAACCACTTTCACGTGTTGTTCTTCCCCCTCCTAATAAGTCTTAACACATTCATCTACATTTGCAAACACATTTCTAGGTTTTTTTTTTTTTTTTTTCATTTACATTTCTGCTCCGCAATTCTAATTTCTTACAAAAAGCATTCGCTCAAATCCAACATATGTGTATTTTCTCCTTGGGGTTGGAGATTCGATTTCTAGAATATATCAGTCATGTAACTCAGTTTCATCACAAGCAAACACTATCTAGAAAATTCGTGGCTTTAATTCGGTTTTTCTCTACTAATGGCGATTTCGATACTTAATTCCAACACAGGTTGCATCATTCCCCCCCCCCCCTCGTGATTAGTATCGTGCTTCGTTATAAGATAGTAGTGCTGAATGTGCTGTACCATTGTCTTTACAAAACATGAAGAGATTCTTGATTGTAGCGTTTCATTTTTATATAATTTACTACTGTGGACACAAGGTTGTCAACACATTATATAGACAAGGACTTATTTCTTTAGAAATCATTGTTTCTTTGGGGATCATGCAATGTTCCCAGACCATCTGCACATATTTTTGTTTCACAAGTGTTTGTATATTTGGAATGTTCTAGATATGTAACAAGCATCAGCGGTGCATATTAAAAATGCAATTCTTCCACTCCATGTTTGCCGCGTTCATAAAATCATTTAAGACTGTTGTTAATGCAAACGCTATTTCTTTGAGCACTATTAGCTTTCAAAAAAAGTTGTTACTCTACTGTTGAAGTGCCATCCCCAAACCAAACATAGGCAATGAAATGAGCATCTTTATTGCTATTTGTTGCCTCATCAAGCTGAATTGATAACAATTTGTTACGCAACTTTCCGAAAGGCTGATACTGTTCAGTCATATCATCAAATCGATGGGCAATAATATCATTGATAAAGGCGTGGATATCAATTGCTTGGCAAGTATATTTACAAGTGTACAATGTCAAATTTTTATGTCAAATTTTGTTAGAATTGAGTAAAGATTTTTCATTTACAATTTTTTTCAAAAAATAATTTTTGCTACTCATTTGATTTTAATTTTAATTCGAGAAACTCTCAGGGGTTTATTTAAGTACTCACTATGAAGCGCATTCAAATATCGTTTAAGTTTATTACGTTTGTGCTCTTTGCAGCCAAATCTTTTGAACAAATACCAACAGGAGCATTTCTTCTTCATATACTTCAGTATTATATACTTAAAATTCAAGCATTCTGCAGGATATTTTCTTAATTTTATTTTCGGAACCATGCTACTATTTGCAAGTGTCTATGCTTCTATATTATTAACTGCTCCCTTACTACACTTAAAAATCTATCCATGTGTTTTTCTGCCTGTACTACTTTATTCTAATTATCTACTGTCGTTAATTTTGAATGACGTGAATTGCAGTTAACATGCAAATTAACTACAACATACACATTCACAATGGATTCGATAGCAATAGACGAGTCGACTTGAATGACACTGATTAGATGTGAATGAGATGCAGCAATTATACATGTTTGTGACAAACTAGCCACTGACGTTGCAGATGTTTGAGGAAATAGACGCTTGAAGTTACGATTTGTCTTCGCCTGGGATGTCCAATAACATGCGCTTAAGACAGAGAGCAGTGAAGAGTATCGATTCTGTTTTTGTCAAAGAAGTGTAATGGTGTTGCCAAATATCTATAAATTTACTTATTCTTTGCAATTTGTAAGATTTGTAATGAAGGATTTAGTGTAACTGTAGCGTCAAAGTACACAAAATACGTAATTATAAACATTTCTATTGCACGAGAGGGGGAGAGCGCGATGATAATTATGATTAAAAAGTGGATTTAAGTCACAGTTTGAGAAATGTTGTCTTTAACAAGCATTTCAGAAGCATTTTTTTGCGATATTGTTTCGACTTATTATCTTTGAAGTCAAATAAACGTACTTTTTCCATGTGTTCGGGGAATGGAGGCAGGGATATGTATGAGATTGATTGATCATATTATTATTAACCATTTATTTATTTTTTTGAAGGCTTTGTATCTCTCTAACTTCTGTGCTAATAGTGGTGTATTCTAACTGAATATCTGATATATATTACTTTTGATTTGTAAATTACTTATTCGACGGACCAGTTGCGATGGCGTAATTTCTCATAACTGTATTCACAACACTTAGCATAAATTTTATAACCTATATTTATAATATACAGCAGTCAGGTATATTTTTAAAGTATTAAATCGTGAGCTTCAATTTAGAGTTTAATTGCTTTGGAAGTTCAAGTGGTGGATAAATAAAAAAAACTGATTCATTGATTAATTGTTTATTATTGTCTCATTTAGAAACAATGCGAGAGATATTGGCGACGAACCCTGTAAATTTGAACCTTGATCAAGTGACAAGGACGACACCTGAGCTCTGGTTCCTCAACTTAAAATTTCCTCGCCACGCTACGGGAGGACTTGGAACCTTGATAGGTTTAACGTACTTCGACTTTGCTACATGGTGGATCCTTAGTGGGATCAGGATTCGAACCCACGACTCGAGGAAAAAACACTGACTAAGAATTCGTAACCATACCACTAGGCTATCGCGGCCACAAAAATAAAGAATTAATGCCACTTAGTTATTTACTAGAGATCTTCAAGGACGTTACTATGTCGGATTAAAGCAACATTGCCGTGCTATTCAAATTTTAAGGATAGAGTAGTATTTATACCAGGATTTAAATTTGAAGTTAAGCAATTTTTTTTTACATTCGGGTTATGAATGCTGTCAATAATGTTGCATCCCAGCTTGAAGACAGCAATTAAAATTAGTATTAGTTCTTTGGTTATTTTAAGTATACTTTTCTCGTTCCAAATGTTAAAATAATTTTAAACGGATTTTATTCACCATGCATATAGTGTAATTAATAATTTATGGAATTAAAAAAAATTATATTCGCTGTTGGGATAAAACATTTTAAAAAATAATTTAAATTTAGAACTACCAAGCTTAAAATTACATAAAAACGAAAAACTATTTGAAGAAGGGAATTATAAAATATAAATATAAAAGATTTGATTGAGTAAATGAATTATTTTGGTGAAAGTTTTAGCCACGATTAGCAAAATAATGTTATTCATCTTTAAAAGAAAACAATTAGCTATTAAAATATAAATTTAGGTGCGTTTCATTACAACTACATAAAAATAATTTACCTTGTTTACCCTGTTGTTACCACATTTGTAAAACTTAGGTTATAAAATTATCTTGTAATTATTTTGCTTATCGAAGTATATGAATCCTATCAATGAAACGATCAGATAAATGGTTACCTGGAAAGATGCTAAAGAATCTTCATATGATGATGAAGAATAAGGTTGTGGTTGAATAATTTTGGAGCGTGGACTTGATTGTAATCCTGAAATGAATGTTAAATGAATAATTAAAATTAAATAATTCTATATATTAATTATAATGTAAAAACTATAAATATTTTTCTTATTAGAATAAACCCCTAAATATTTTCTTATTTCAATGAAGTTCATTTTATTAAAAGCTTAAAATTCTAAATCAAGAAATAAAATAGCTTTCAAACCCTAACTAGAAATAATAAACATTTTATAATATAAAACCTAAGGCAACTGACATATACAAATGCTACACCATTTATCTGATTTATTATATTTTTAATTTTAAGTCGATTAAAATATTGTAACAAGCATTTATTTTCTCTATGAAACATTGTTATTTATTATTATTATTTTTAAAAAAAATTATAACTCGCATTTTACGGCTAGGAATAAATGGTATACACATGAAGATAAATTTTGAAGTTATTATTATGCGATAAACTTCAGTCTGAGAAAATTTCAATAATTTTCATGTACCAGAAATAAGAAAAAAAAAATCAAATTTGTCAAAGTAATAAATCAACAAATATGTAGACAATTAGTAATTTTTTCTAAAAAACAATTATTTTCGTTCTTTTGAAACCGTATTAATTATTTTTACCCTATGTCTTTCATATTAAAAACCGAAATCTAATTTTTTTCCCTTACAAAAAACTAAGAGCCTGAAAATATGCCTTTTACCTCATTTTATATATTTTTGGCAAAGTTGGATATATTTTCCTGTCTTGCAAAAACCGTATAAATTATAATGTGATTGCTTAGAGATTTAACTCCCAAACTCTTTTAACTCGATAATTGAAAACACTTCAAGATTGTTTTTTTAATGATGTAATCCTAGGTTCAAGAGGTTGATAAATATTAATTACTGTTTAAATATTGGAAACAAAATTCTATAAATGCTTTATTACATATGTAGGAATACATATGACACTTTTTTAAAAAATAAAATAACCAATTATTATTATGTTATTCTTAAGGAGTTATAATTCTTTCACCATTTATAAAAATTTATTTTTGTTTCATTGAAAATTACTTTTGCTTTCTAATTTTAAATATATTGTTACGAGCATGAGATGATGCTTCCTTCAACTGTTCTCTAAAAAAGGAAGAAAAAAAAATGTTATCAGTAAACTAAGGGAAGTTTAAGCAATGACTTTTTCACCTTGGCGAAGGACTTGTCGACCATTTTGGTGACTTGGTTGGAAACTTGGCTACTTTGGTGACTAATAGAAAATCCCAGGTAATGCTGGAACCTAGTCTATACCTCCACGGGGAAGAAAGTTGCAGACTTTTCCTGAATTTTATTATGTGACCTCATACCTGGCCAGATGAGGTATAAATACGTAGAGAGCCAAAGAGTAGGTAAAGCAGACAGTCTATGGAGTCTACCTTTGAGAATAGATCAGGTAATCGGTTGGGAAGCCATCGATACTTGGAAGAGGAACCTACCGAAGAGCTAACGGATGCGTGGCTGAGTGAATTGGGGGAATGGCCGGTGTTTGCCTTGGAAGTGCAGAGTATTACTGCGGAGGTTTCTCCGTATGGAGAACTGATAAGGTGAAGAGCGGAACGTTGCTGACATAACTGTGACTGTCATTAAAAATGTTGTTTTGTCCTTATACCTATGTATCTAACGTGTAAAAGGGCCTTGCATATGTGCTACTATTGTCTAAGCCTTACCACCTATGTGTTATCCTGAAGATATGCGAATAAAGTGACATTAATCCTTATCCTCCAAGATGGATTGATTTCACTCCCACACACCCAGAAATTTTCGTAACAATATGTTGTTATCCAAAAGGTAAAAAATAGTTAAAAGAACAACTATTGTTTGATTACAAAGAAAACCTGACAATAACCTTGTGACATTGGGCTATTCACGGTTTCTCTTCACTAACCTTGGGGACTTTTAATTGAGATTGATTGCTTTTGCTAAACAACATTTGCCAACCAAAAATGAAACCTGAATATGCAGATAGAAAGCAGGTAGAGATGAAGTGAAACGGGAGAGTTAGGAAATATATAAACTCCGACTGAAAGTTGTGATAGAGAAGCTGAGGGAGAAGATATAGAGAGGCTAAAGGAGAAGTGGAAAGAATTTGAAGGAGAAGTTGAAAAGAGAGATTGAAATAGACGATAGGATTAAAGGCGTAGTATTTAAAGAGATTTAGTGTTTCAGATTGCTACATTTGTTGTGGAGTTTGAATCGCAGTCGAGGAAGGATTAGTGGTAAGAGTCTGTTAGATTACTATTGGTGGGTTGAATTAGATTATTAGAAGTCTTCCCGGGGAGAGCATAAGTAGTTGTTGTTATAGAAAATAGAAGTTAATAAATTCCGTAAATATTGTTCTAGTGTCTCTTTGATTGATTATTGTGTCTTAGTGTTTAATAATTGAATCTAGTTATGACACAAGAGGCAGCTCGGGTCTGGCAGGCGTCACAAACATTTCTTTATAGCTCAGATGAACAGCAATAATGAGATTTGTATCCATTCGATTCAATGATAAGCTCTTTTAAAAGAATTAACCTTTTTAATCATTACAATTTATAACTCTCAATTTAAACCAAAATTATTGTCAAACACCATGATTGAGATTTAAAAATATCATGTTTGTTTCAAGAATTTGGTTGATTTTCATTTGAACAAGCATGGAGAAATTATTTCGATTTTAAGAACTAGTTCATACTGATGGGAAAAATAATATTCCATACTGTAATATTGTATATTTACTCCTTACCTGGTTGAGGAATGTTTTCGTTGCAAGGATTTGAGCTGTAATAATTGTTTCTGTTCATATCCTCAATGAGTTGGAAAACCTTGATAAAGATGAAATAATAAATTATAATAAAATGAAATTATTAACATGCAGTTTGAAAAATTTATAAAACATTTAAGGAAATAATTTGTGAGAAATTACATTATCTTTGGTCAGCTGATCACTTGAATCCAAGAGGGAAACACTTTTGTCCACTATTTTCACACCGCATAATGAGTTTGGAGAAGACGTAATGCGTATTGTTGTTTTAGTACCAGGTTGTTTCTCTTCATCACCGAATTCAAAGTTAACCTATATTTCAGAAAATTCTATTTAGAAATGGAAATAAATACGGAAGTCATATGATATACAAATTATTGAATGTATATTTTTCATTCTGACCAGGATGTGAGATTCGCCGTTATTTTTTATAGCATTTAAAATACTTTTCAATATATTCAATATATTTTACTTTTCTCATTAATCACAAATTAATTTCTAGAATTTACTGATACTAATGATTTAAATAATAAAATAAGTCACATGTTGCGATTCTAATTTATAGGTCACTTTTAAGAAGAAATCGAAAGGAAACGTAGAATAAGTTGAACTTAAGTCTTTTGAACGGAGGGTATTAATTAGGTTTCTTCTTAATGTAGCTTACATACGTTTAATTCAAGATATCTATCTAACTTATAGCTAGTTAATTTAGCTGTTAATTTAGGACTTCGTAATTTTGAACCTCATCAAATGACGAGGACGAAACTGTGAACTCCCTCCTCCTATCTTTCATACCACGCTAACGGGAGGACTTGGAGTTTCAACACGACTATAAGGGGGATCTTTTGTGGCGTCGTAGCGCAAACCCACTACTCCACGAAATCTGCCAGCCGCAAATCCGTGATCATGACCATTTGGCTACTATAGCCAACTGTTAGCTTCGAAAACTTTTTCATTGCATCTAGCATTTATTTCTCCTGTTTTCTATTTAGTTATTTTTTTGTTCTTTCAAAGAGAAGCTTAATTTTGCGATACCTATAAAGTTAAATGTTTATAAAGCAGTTTGACTAAATAAAAAGAACTTATTAGTTCTTAGTCTTCCTCGGAGTGTTTGGTATAATCCAAATTCTGAATAATCTAATTAAATCAAAAAATAACCAGAATCTACAATATTATTTGTCATAATAACAATTTATATCGTATTAAACCATTTAAACTATTATCTGGGAATAAATAACTATTTTCTACGGAGAAATGTATGAACAAGGACTGAGTTAGAAAAACTCGAATTATTACTTTATTTTTGAAACACTTTTCGACTTCAATTTTCTGAGAATCTGCAACAGTTTCTCCGTCTTCTCGAACATAGAATACCAAAAGTGTAATTTGTGGTGAGTAGGAATCATCTACAGTGATAGGAATGTGCACTTCTCCAATAGGTGGTGTATATCTAATACAAAAATTTATGAATCAGTAATATATTTATATGTGATCAAAATTAATATTTTATTAATAGTCTTATGCAGATATCATACATTTTTCAAATAATATGAACTTTTATTTAAAAAGTTAAAGCTTATTTTCTCTTGATAAATATTCTTTTCATTTCATAATTAGTTATTTTTGCCTCCATTTTAAAGACGTACTTGTATTTCAATAAATGTTATTAATCTTTTTTAAATTATGTTATTCTGACTTTAGATGCTAATACTGGTTGTAAGCTTCATTGTAATGTTGTGTTGCCTTAATATACGCGACTTCTGAATCGGTTACCATGAGACTACATCTTTGTAAATAATTAGGCCGTGAAATGATGTTTAAATAGATTTAGATGAAATACAGACAGTACATTATAATATTTATTTACTATTAGCCAACTAAGCGGATAATAATAATAAGAATTTAGTAACAATTATACACGTAATTATATAATTTCTATTACTATGAATAGAACATTCAAATAAAATATAAGCTAAAAATAAACACTGACAGGTGAAAATATGAATAACTTCTTCAGTTAGAGTACCTGCAGAGGTAAAAAGACCTAGAAAGACATTGTACCTGTTTAGACAACTAAAGAGATTACTCTAGCTAATTTTTATAACTTGTAATTTTAATCCCTTTATTTGTAAAGACATTTACTTGCAATATCATTAGGAGATTGTAGAAATTAAATAAAAATGTTCTTAAGAATCTAAGAAAATATGAAGGAGCCCAATACATTATAATAAATTTCATATAAATTCTCTAAAGCCAACGTAAATTTGTTTCTTTCTTCGAAAGAAATTTAACGCAAACTTAATTTAAAATAATTATATTCTGTCTTATTTTCCAGATAATGAGCTAAGAAATCATCTCAAATTCTTATAAACTTTATTTTCAAAAACTGTATCCTAAAAAGTGTTTTATAGAGATTAATTCAGTATTATTTTGCATTGGGGTAGGAGATAGAATAATGTGTTAGTATAATTAGATTATATACCTTGCATCCTTAGCTTCTGGACAGTTATCTTCGTTTGAATCTGATTCACTAGATGATGAAGCAGGTGTCGAGTCTGGAGTTGGAACAATTTGAGTTTCTGATGCATCAATAAGATCATTATCATTTTCGAAATTTCCAGAAACATCGTTTTTTGTATCGAAAGTCACTTTCTGAGTACCAGTATTCACAACCTTCCCCTTTGACATAATCTATCAACAAATTGATATTTTGGTAAATAAACTGAAATGATTTAACTGTTAAAGTACTAATATATTAAATTCAAATTTAATTACATTTTTCTTTAGAAAATTAGAATTATAGAAAGTAATATTTATTACTAATAAGTGAGTATACATCTGATAGCGTATATTGATACTCTTCTTTTGTTTTACTTTGCTCTGGATGAACGGGATATTAGTTGCAAATCTTAGAATTTTCCATCATTTTTATTTCCTTTGTGTATCTCAGTTTCAATAAATGAGCTTAGTTTACAAAGATTTTAACTTATTTTCTTTTCATAACTAACTACACTATGTTACAAGATTATTTGCACATAGATGAAAATAACTATCTTGTACAGTTTTATGCACTAAAAAAGAAATATGACTTTAAAAATGCATCATCATTCTCCAGTATTATTATAAATAACAAAAATATGTTTACAAGTTTTCAGGGGAAAAAAACAGTCAACATCAATTAAGTAGTCCTCAACATGAGAAGTACTCATCAATTAAGTAATCTTTACAATATTATTCATCAATATTAAACAAATATAAGAACATTTCTACAAGTGTAGTCAGATAGAAATTGACTCTTGAATATTCATAGATTTCAATAACAATACTTAGTTACCATTAATATAAGATATTTGCTTCATTTCACTATTGACTCAAATAGTTTATAATGGCACAATCAAACGAAGGAAATTATTCCGGCATGTTACTGTTTCGATGTTTCGAATATAAACACTATATATATACGGTTATATTACAATTTTAAATTAGTATTTCTGCTTATTTTTGACTTCCTATCATTTTGTTATTAAGTAATTCACAGAAGTATGATGACTGGATCTGTAATGCTAGTATAAATACGCTATTACTCAGCCCCAAACCTGAGACAGTTTTAGAACTATTTTATATATATATATCCTTCAATTAACTTTCTTAATTCTTATCCCTTGAAATATACTTTGAGGTCTTGACAAGATTTTGATATTTCGAACTTTGTTGCAGTTCTCTAAACTAGTGGACTTATGTTAACATTTAAGTGTTTGTATGTTTAATGCGCATTCTTCAATATTTTTTAATATTAGATTGTTAGAAATTTAATAACCATTTTATATTATATTACTTTATTTGATTTAAAGTTTGGATAATCTGTTTGAAACTCTTTAATGCTTTGTTTTCTCAATTTCTTTATAACATATTTGTTTTCAATTTTTCAATAGTTGCTGTTTACTAGTTTTAATATTTCTTAATTTCAATTTTGGTTACTTATTAGATACATTATATATATATATATATATGACTAATTGTTCTGAATATAAAATGAATTTTAATCACTAAAGTCTAGTCAACAAAGTCCTAATCATCGAATTAAAACTTTTATGAGGGTAATTATTCACTCCATATATAAAAAGGAACTAAATATTGTACCTGGTAATTTAAATTGAAATTAGCGTTTCCTTCGGATGTGAACAAAAGTCGAATGTTTTTCTGAGCTCCACACGGAATAGGTTTATCAACAGTTTTTAATTGAATAAAGCTTCCGGACGGAGAATAAAATGGATTCAGGTATAAACTTGTAATAGGCTGATTTAAGCTATCAGGACTGTAATTGCTCGAATCTCTTGCATATTTCAATGATTTAGCCTGAAATAAAAAAATAATTATGTAAATCAATTATTCTATCTCTGAATACATTAATAAATTTTCAAACATTCAAATAGTGTTTCGTACAAATTTGTTCACAACTTTGTACAACAAGTATTTATATAATTTTCGATAGTATTTCGAACCAACATTTCCATGGAGTCTTAATTAAGCTGTAATGCTTTGTTAAATTATGATAATATTTTTGAAATTGTATCTGCATAATATGGTTTTAACAGAGTTACTTTCAATTTAGAGATTTTCTCTTAAAAATGTATAACCAATAGTTTCTTTAGTGGAACATAAAGTTAACCTTTCTGTCTTTGAAACTATTAATGAGATCACATTAAAAATGGCCATATTTAATAACTTGAAATTTGTAGTTTGTTTTTTAAATTTATCGCTTTTTTAGAGTGAAATATTGAATAAAATTTAAAAGAAGCATTGAAATCCTCGTTAAAGAAATTTCACTTGCGTGTATACTAATACGCAATTCGTGGCCGAAAGGCAAAAATACTTTTCATTAAAATATGCAGATAATATTTTGTTGTATAAATTAGCAAAACTGACAGTAAACCTCTATCTTGTCATTTCTTTTTATGCCGGTTGCTTACCATAATAAAACTGTATCTTATTTACAGATGCTCTCGTATTCAATATGCAAATCATACAGACGATTCCTGACAATATAGAATATACAATATTGCGGAAATCAGAATCCCGAGAATATTTTCTCATTTGACTAAAATTAAACTAATTTGAATTATAATATAAAGGATGGAACTTACGAAGCTTGACTCTTAAAAATCTAAATAATATTATAAATGAATAGGGAATATATTAAGGATTAAATAAATTTTAAATTTAACTCATTTGTATAGTTATTCATTTTAAATAAGAATAAATGATACATTCTTTTCAGTTCATTGCCTTAATATTTTATAAAATCAATTTTGTTATTCTGATGCTAAATCTATTTATATATAGGAATTGGTAATAAATATATTCATCTAAGAAACTATTACTTCTAAACTGATGGAGATGGAATCCACATTCTGTGGCTCTAAGGTGTACTTGATATATCCATTAACATCAGATGTAAAATTTTTGCAATATTGTACTGTCCTCTGAGCTAACCAAATGTCAATGATTCTTTTTCTATTTACAGTGGCGCAGATTTGGGTAGGTTCTCCTTCTGCTGGTGTACCATCCGGATTGGTAACTTTAAGCTGTAGAACAAAAATAAGAATGAACTTACATAATATTGTTTGAAAGTTTAAACATATATATATATATATATATATTCGATTTAAACATATATACAAAATAATATTAATTTAAATAACTAATTAAGTAAACTTAAATAAATTATATCATTAAAACGTAAAAAAATTATTATTGAATTTAAAAACTAACGTAATTACAATTATTGATTTTTAATTACTGTAAGAATGTAATAAATACAAGAATACTAATAAAATGTAAATAATAATTAATGAACTTAACTATTGCAATAAACTGTAACATAATTTAATATGTAAATAAAACGTTACTTAAAAATATATAATTACTAGAGTAGTCTTATATAATAGAAAATACCTACCAGGTATAAGTCAAGAAAAAAAGAAAGATAAGGTAGAGAAGTCAAAAATGGAGATTAGGCTGCCTCGAGTATTTGGATTGAGAAATACGCGTTTATGCTAATATTATGAATCGAATCATTACGCTTTAGGAGTTTATTACAAAATGACATAAAACCAAATAATTTCAAAAGCCAATTCAGAAAAGTAATCCAACCAAAGGAATGAAAGGAAGCATAAATAAAAGAATTAAAATTCATTTGAAACTCTTAAAGCAATTAACACTGCTAGCCATTAAATTTGTAAGACCATGAAGAAAAGCAAAATACAAAAGAGATATTTATTGCATGCAAACAGTATGACATGAATACAACATGATTAAATATGCAAGTAGTTTGGGAGTTTACTGGGGTGCGAAATTAGTAGAAACAGTTGCCACCCCTAGAAACTAAAGCGGCCCTTACCCGGTTAGATATGGAGTTGTACAGAGCTTGCATGATAGAAACAGGCAACTCATTCCATGCTGCTTCAAATCGATGCCACACTTCATCAAACGAATCAACTAGAGAAGGGTGGAGGGCTATTCTCCCAGCAACCCATGACCAAATGTTTTCAATGGATGACAGATCTGGAGACTATGCATGCCAGGCCAGCAATAGAATACCCTGTGTATCAACGAAGGTCAGAACATGGTGTGCAAAGTGTGGTCTTGCACTGTCTTGTTGGCAGATGGCGTTTGACAGGTCTTGAGGATTGGGCAAAATCACTGGCCTTAAGATGTCCCAAAATTACAGATCTGCGTTCAAATTACTGTCGATTCGAACTAGAGATATGTGTGTTGTGTACCCAATGGCTGCCCAAACCATCACATCAAGTACAAGGGTCCTATACGGATATCGAACAAAGGCATCTCCTCGAACGAGCAGTCTCCTCGGAGCCTCCAGACACGTATACGGCTATCAGAATACAGCAGGCAGAACCAGAACTCGTCTGAAAAGACAATATTTTGCCATCCCTGTATCCATCTTTGTCGATCGGAGCACCCGAGTCGCCATCTCTGTCTCTTTGTTGCATTGTCACGGGATGCCGAAGTAATGGTTGTTACGCTGATAGTCCATGCTGCTGCAAACATCATCGTACCGTATGGGCGGATACTGAGGGTGCTGCAAACATGTCCATTTCCTGAATAATGGCCCGTTATGTAGTTGTACAACTTTGCAGGGCCAATCTTACAATATGTATGTCCTCTCGGCGTTAGTTATGGGAGGGCGTGGAGATCCTGCATGCAGTTCAGTATGACCATCAGCAAACCTTTCATTCCATATTCACGTGAATGGTTTGATGTCGACAAGTGCAACGGGTGATATCACGGAAAGAAAATCCATACTCTCGATAGGCACTGGTCCTGCTTCTATCTAATTTTGACACTTGCTGGTAAGCATTTTTTTCGAACGAGTAATCAACTAAACAACTTTTTATTTATTTAGTTTGTCAGATGCGCTGAAATACTAATCACTTGCATATATCAACTTCTTCCCTTCATGTGAATTTGACCTTTATCCAATCATCCCTTCCTGGTGTTGAAACTTTAATGGCCAACAGTGTGTTAAAATTCAGGTTATTAAAATTCAGTTATACATGTTTATACAACTCATTAAACGATTTAACTTTAATACAGTTATAAAACTTTTAATTACTTCAGGTACGTGCATCTTCCTAGCAACCCACTAATAAGTAGTGAGAAATGCTTTTTACCACAAAATTATATTTGATTGATTGAACAATTTAATGAAATAAATTTAATTTTTACTTATATTTATTAAACCTAATTTTAAAAATATTAGACAACTCTTTAAATCAGAAAAAAACTATAAAGCATATATTTTAACGTTTCATAAAAGTAATAAATAAACGTTCGTATAAATAAACTTAAAAATCAAGAAAAATCCGTAGCAAAAAATGATCTGAAAAATATGTTGCCATCTGGTTGATAAGTTTTTAATTAATTTTTTTTAATTCAATAAACCAAGAATTAAATTATAAAAATAAATATGTATAATATATGATGACTTCTTTTTAAAAGTAATATGTGCAAGGATATTTAAAATGATTCAGCAGGTGTCAAAATTCCATATTTTCAAAAACTGTACAACACAGAATGATGAGTGATACATGAATACAAAAGAAAAATATGAAAGTTTGGGGAAAAAAGATGGTGCTGGTGTGCTCTTCGTGAAGCTATGCACGAAAGTTGTTTTAGAAGTTCTTAAGAAGCTTTAATGGGTTGCAATAGATCAAATCACTTGATATTAGACAGCTGGCAACCTAAGTCATCTGATATAACCAATGCAATTTCATTCTATGGGGATTTGTAAAAGATATAATAAAGGCGCCACTGTTGCCTGCAAATTTATGTGAACCGATACAATGGATTTCTGCTACTGTGCAATCAATTACCACTGACACTTTGTTACGTGTTTAGCAGGAATTTACATATCGAATTTACTAAAAGAAATTATATCGAACACTCATAAGAAATTGATAATTTCACTTTGTATTCATGCATTACTTATCATTTAGTGTGTTTTTTTTATTGAAAATATGATATTTTGAAATCAGATGAATCATTTTTAATACTCTCTCTCTTTCTCTCTTTATAAATATAAGGAGAAAAGATATCTAGAGAGATTTCATAGGAGCCAAGGAAATATTAAGCATCGATTCTTTAATATTGCCAATGGCGAGAGTTTCAGCAACAAAAAGGTTATTGAAAATGCTGGAACTTTGGTCACTTCTTGACCAGGAGGAAAGTTACAGACTTTTCCTGAACTTTCCCTGTGACGTCACATCTGGCCAGAGTGTACAAATAAGGAGAGATGCTAAGCCGAAGAGAATCGAACGGAGATCTAATTGGAAGTGCTCTGCATTAGCTAAGCGAATCTACTGGGGAATGTCAGTCTCCCTTGATAATGCAAAGTATTACTGCAGAAATTTTTCTGTGGTGCTATCTAGTAAGTTGATGAGCTGAACATCAGAAAAAATGCTATGACTTTTATAAAAATTGTGTCTTGGTTCCTGTTATGTCGTTAATCTGTACAAGCATCTGTATTTCTTGATTCTTCTTTTATTCTTTGCAAGCTTTACTACCTGTATTCGTCTCGAATATTTGTGAATAAAGCGTCATTTGTCGTTACCCTCTGTGTTGAATTGCACAGAGGGTAACGTGGGATACGAGAATTTTTACACTCACGTGGGATACGAGAATTTTTGTAACGATATAAAAATATATATGCATACATATATTTTTTGCATTTAATTAAAAATTGTCATTTTAAGGATTATTTTATTTCATGCAGCTAGTGCAAATTTTCTTTTAATTAATAACGTTTAGATTAGAATTAGGTATTAAATTATTATTTCTTATTACGTAATAAATGATAATATCTTAAAAATAGAAATATGCATACAGCTACATCAAAATGTTACCTTATTAACTTTATATATCAAGCTATCTATCTTATAAATTTTACTAATAATTTTATTATCTTTCATTTTGAATTACATTCTAAAAAGAGAGAGGGAGATTAAAAATTATTTTTATCTATATAATTATTTCCAAAGTGAGTTAAGTAAATATTTGCAATCTATATTTTGTCAATACTGATTGTGGAATAATCTTATATAGTTAAGAAACATTTATAACTATGTGTAATACAGAGTTTTTTCTGTGTACAATATTAACTATTGAATAAAATATTTCGTAAGAAATACAATTATTAATATTATAATTCTTATGTGTAACTGATTTTCCCTTCACTGGATCCTTTATTTCTGTACTATTAAAGAGCTCTAGAAAATCCTAACTATGGATAGCAAATTAATATCTGGTTCTTATTTTCTTAATAATATCTAAATAGTTTTTAATTATAGCAGTTTTATTAAATTTATTAAAAGAATCTTGTAATATTTTTTGTAGTAATACACCTACTTTTGTGATATAAGTATTATATCTATTAGTGAAGGTTTTAAATGTAATGGAGATTATTCATGAAATTTCGGAACAATAAATATTAGAGGATATTTAATTTTATCAATTTGTAGTTTTATTTTTTTACAAAGACCTGTAAATCTATTTTAATATTCTTTGGTCACTAAAATTATTTTCGAAATTAACAATATTAAACTCTAGATGCTCACCAATAATTGAAATACAGTTATATTTGCAAATAAAAATAGAACGATTAACAGAAACTGCCAACATAACAAAATAATAAACTTTATAAATCTGTAATTCGTCTTTTTATTTCACGTACTTTTATACTATCCTTAGACTTAAAGTTAATATTATTAATAATTTTTAATGCAGAACTTGCAATCATTAAATGTTACTGCTCTATTAAACTATATTTAATAGTAAGATTATTGATAAGTTATCAGCCTCACCAAAATTCCTTCTTTTAAAGAAATGGTTATTGTCAGATTTCCTAAACCTGAAACCTAAACTTTATTCTTTATATCTCACAATTTTTACCTTTTACATTGTTCAAATCTTCAATAGTGAAATGTTTATGATCTTTATTAATAAAATTCTTATTTCCTATACATTTTAATTCACACTTTATATCTTTAATATTATTATAATTCAAAATAAAATTACCCATTTTTTGCAATATTTTTAATAGGAAGAAAGTTCTTGTGTTCTCTTTCTCTCTTTATATATATATAGTTACGAACGCGAGTTGATGCTTCCCTGCAACTCCTCTTTTTTAACTGAAAAGATAGATTTCCAGAGATGTCACCAGTCAGCAAAAGATAGTTTAAGCAATTGACTCCTTCAAGTCGGCGAAGGATTTGGCGGCGAGAAACTTGGCGACTTTGGCGACAAATTGAAAGATCTCGAAGGTGCAGGAATCTAGACAAAATATCGATAGGGAAGGATGATACGGACTTTTCGAGAATTTTCTAATACGATGTCACACATGGCCGAAACGGTATAAATACACTTACAGCTGAACGCTGTTGGCATTTGAAGTGAGGAGTGCCGGGTGAATTTGCAAAGAAGCAACGTATATCTCCTAGGAATCGTCTGAGCCTGCTCTGGAAGTGCAGAATATTACTACGATGGTCATTCGCAGTGATAAGCTATAAGCTGGTGAGTGCTGCTGTGTAATAACTGTGACCTTACTTAATGTGTGTTTTGTTCCTGTATCTGTGTCATTGAATGTGCAAGTGCTGTGTATCTCTTATTGTCCAAATTGTGCTATCTTTGTGTTGTCCTGATGACTTGCGAATAAATCGTCAATTGCCGTTGTCCTCCGAGTAGGTATTGATTTTTATTCCACGCACATTCCCGCACGAAATATTTTTTCCGTATCACTGGTGTCAGAAGTTTGGGTTTGGAGTGAATGCTTGAAACCTGAGCAAAGGAGGATAAAACGACGGAGGATAAATTTGAGAAACTGTTTACTATGATAGCAAAAATGAAGCAAGAAATGAAAAACACTTGAATTCGGAAACGAAATCCTTGATCAAAGAACAGTGAATACTGGATAGGTCTCTCAATTCAATGACACAGACACAGGAACAAAACGCACATTAAATAAAGACATAGTTAATACACAGCAAATTTAAACTCACCAGCTTATCGCTCTGTACTGCGGATAGCCATCGCAGTAATATTCTGCACTTCCAGGGTAGACTCCGATGATTCCCAGCAGACACACTTTGCTTCTTCGCAAATTCACCCGGAACGCCTCACTTCAAGTGTCGACAGCGTCAAGTCGATCCCCCAATCGATCTCCTCAACAAAGTCTCCAAAGACAGACTCTCCGTAACAGTTCCGCTAGATTCAGACCAAACCTCCAACAGATTCACACGGCCACTATTCCCCAATCGGTCTACAAAGTAGACTTCACAGACAACGGATTCCGTACATAGACAGATTTCTCCTCAGGCTCGCTCATAGACTGTTCCTCGACTGTAACTCTTACTTATTTATACTTTTCCAGCCAGGCGTGACATCGCATAGGAAAATTCACGAGAAGACCGTAATTTTCTTCCCTATCGATATTTCGTCTAGATTCTTGTACCTTCCAGATCTTTCCATTTGTTGCCTAAGTCGCCAAATGGTCACCAAATCCGTCTCCAAGCGAAGGGGTCAATTGCTTTAACTCTCTTTTGCTGACAGGGGATATCTCTGTCAGTTTTTCTTTTCTTTTATAAGAGATGCGTTGCAGGGAAGCACCAACTCACGTTAGTAACAATAATTATATACAATACTTACTCTTCCTGTATATGGCAAACCTGGTTTATAATAATGCCTCTGGTTTTGATCTGTGTTGAAATCCAGATTCAAAGGAGAATGTTCTCGTTGAAGGTATTGAGTTTTATTTATTTGTACACCTGTTAAATTAAAAATAAAAGTGAGACATGGATTGGAAAAGAATTCGTCTAAAAAGTTCCCTTTTAATTTTTTTTTTCAACTTTCAATTAACGAAGAGTTATGATAGATACGAAAAATAAAATATGGGTTGAGCATATTTTACAATAAAAATACATTTAATTGATTTTTATGTTTTATTTGTAGTTAATAAGAAAATGTTTCTAAAAAATTCGAAGCTATGCAAAAATTAAATATAACTCGTATTCTATATCATATATTTGCCAGAAATTTATTGTTACCGAATTCTCTTATACAGAGTATAAAATATAAATAAATAATTAAAATATTTTAGTTAGTAAAATTTCTTTAAATTCATAATGAAATACCGAAGGAATTAGATAAAAATAAAAAAAAGTTTACAGCTTAAAAACTTTAATAAAATTTACCTGTTCCGTTTTCTATGACATTTGCAACAACCATAATTCTTCGATAATAGTAATTATGATCAGGATCAATTGCAGAAACGTTTACGGTATAATTATAGCAGCCATCGATCTATAAAACCAAGATTAGAAATAATTATTCCTTTATTAACATTTATAAGTATTTTTTTCAAATTCCTAAGATAATAAAAATAAATTAAAATTGTTTTGCTAAAATGAAAACTTTTAAAGCGAAAGTAATAATTTTTATCATTGGGATAAATTTGAAACAAAGTTTATCCCACTATAAAAAGACTTCTAGCAAACATAATAACAACATTATATATATATATATATATATATACATACAAATGAACTTAAGAGGTTTAAGTGCTCAATGTCAAAATAAATAAAAGCTTTATTGAAATTTTGCCTTCAAGTAAATAATCTTAACACCTAAAAGAGAATAATTCATCATAATTTGGACTGTTTTTCCAATTACAGATGTATAAAAAATTTCTTAAGATACTAGCTATAAAAATGTTAACTAATTTTCTATAGAATTCTAAACAAAATAAAATTTTGTCAAACCTTAATTGTCCATCGCAAAAATTTTTTATTTTCAGACTAACAAATGTTTTTCAATTTTAATTCTTTTTAGTACATTTTTTTCCAAGTTACTGAAATAATATACCTACATATGCTTTAAAATTCGAATTGCATATTTTCTTGAAAGAAATTCCATGTAATGATGAAGATTAGTTAAGCATAACCTAAAGTATAATTTAAGTTTAAGAAAATGTTTGAAAATTCACTTTATAACCTTTTAAACGATCTTAAAATAAAACATTCGACTTTTGTATGTGAAAAAATTGATTCCTTGATGCTAAAGTGTTGAAAAGCTACGTTAAATTTTTTTTTAGATTCATATCTGTTCTGAAGAAATTTAATTACGAAATTATTCAATATAACTATTCTTTGAATATCTTCATTTTAAAACTTACCTTTACGGAATTATGTATAATTGGTGTCCTATCGTAAGAATACGAATATGAATATATTTCTAGAGAAGTATTCAAGTTTAGTGTGCCTTGTACTGGTTTGCCATATGTATACCTAAAAACAATGAAAAGAGAGGGACTCATCAGTTTTATTTTCAAGTGTAAAATATCGCCTTAAATTATTTTCCAATAAATAAAAAGCTTTTTTAAAATGTTTCAACATCTTCTGCAAATCAATCTTTCCATAAGGATTTTAAAAGCTTATTTTTGTGATCAAGTGTTTATCATTTAATTTGACACTAAAACAATATTTCTAAAGTTATTTATTTATTTCATAAGTATTTCCGATAGTTCTGTAATTTATTTAATCATTTTATCATATGTTTAGATATTTTCACTCCGGTATACAAATAAAATGTCCTTGATGAATATATCCTTAAAACTTATATTCAAAATAGGTAATAATAATTAAATAATAATTTTACTACTCTCTGTAAAACAAAATAGAAATTAATTGAATTCTTAAAATGTTAAGAATTGAAAATTTTTGTGTATTATCTTATATATATTATTTGACAATGATAATACCTTTGGTTGATTTAATCTCCTATTTTAACAATATTTTTGGACATGGAAAGTGATGCAATAGAATATGCTTATTTAAATGTCTTCCATATTTTTGAATTTAAATTCATTTTTGTCATTGAGTCAAAGGTATTTTTGTACAAATTTCTCTGATGAAATTATATTTTTATTATATTTTTACATAAAATAGTATGTTAGTAATTCATTAATATTATAAAACTCTCTAAAATAAAGTTAAGGTTATTGCTATAAAAAAGAAATTACGATTCTTTCAGAAATTTTAACATTAAAATGCGTGATGTACATCGGTCAAACTTCAAAATGAAATATAATAGAATTAAATTCAATAGAATGAAAATAATTTCTTAAGCTACATATTGAATGTACTTTCTACTTTTCTAAGTTTAAAAATGTTACCAGAAATAAGTATAATTGTTGAATAAAAAGTCGTAACGAAACAAAATCAGAAAAATAGCATTGTATGCTAAATTTAAGCATTAGGTATATTTATTGGAGATTTTTATACAGATTGTGGAAGGCTATAATAAAGTTAAAATTTCATATTTCTCTGCATTTTTTTAATCAGTATTTTAAAAGATGCAATTTATAAATTCTTTGTTGATCTGATATATTTTGAGAGCTGTTTTTATTATAATTATAAATATATATGACCTAGTAAAAGAAATTCAGATGTTTTTGCAATGAAAATATCTGGAGTTTTATGCTGTTTTGAAGACATCTTATTTGTTTCATTTACTATTGCAAAAAAACATATGATTTTTTTTAATTCCAGAATTATTTCAATTTATAAGAAACTTTTGCACATAAAAATATTTTTTTATTGTTATCATGCATTATTATACCTTTCTTCCAGTATTTGAAATTTTTTTTTCTTACTAACGATTAAATATCCGATATGTTCAATAATTTTTTGGATAAGAAAGGAAAATAATTTGCTTAAATTACTTTTTTTTCATATAGTGTGTGCTCTGCATATTCAATAACTGATACCCACTCACATAATTTTAAAGAAAAAATTGCATAAAAGTTTCAGAATAAAATATTTGTTCCGAAAGAAAGCAATACAATGAAATTGATTAAGAATAATATAAAACACCGAATTAAAAACTGTTTTTTGTGACATAACTATATCTATTGAAATTATTAGTAAAGGCTTAGATTTTTGTGTACCTAATAATGATGCCTTAATCGTTTTTTTAAATTTTCAAAGTAATTTTAATCAAAAAGTTTTTTTCCCCTTTGATTTAAATGGTACTTTTCCATTTCGCCTTCTCAAATCTCGCCAAGTAGACTTTATTATTGACAAAACACAGAATACAGATATTCCTTTTGATGTCGGTTGGAAATGGAAAAATACCATTTGCATACAGACATGATTTTTCATATATATTTATATTTCGGTATCATTAAAAGTATTCCATTAATGTACAAAATATTTTATCCCTCATATAAAACGATGCACAAAGAATAGTGAACCAAAATTTTTAATGTTATTACACTTTATTTTCTCTAAAAACGTTACAGAACTTTATAATTTTGAAAATTTTAATCTTTTCGTTTTTTTTTTTATGTTAAAAATTATTTTTTAAAATTTAGGTCGAAAGAAGATAAAAAGTATTTTTGGTTCATACTATATGCGTAATTACTATTTATAAAAGCTTAAAAAGTAAGGAAACAAATTGCGTAATAGTTTTCTTTAAAGTCCATATTCAACTCAAAGGTAAATAATTTGAGATAAAAAACCAACGTTTTTATATGGTTTATAAAAAAAATTATTGAAATATTAGTTAAAAAATGTGACAAATGTCTAAATATTACATTGGCAAATGACTGAATATTGTTCAGCCAATAAAATTGCCAAGTTTGAAAATTTTTTTGACCAATGACAAATTGCAAAGTTTGGCAATTTTTGAAATCACGCCAAGTGGTTGGCCTAAACTGCGTTATTAAAAAAGTAACTCGAATATTAGTTAAAACTTGTCACAAATGTCTAAATATTGCATTGTTAGGCGAGTAAGAACGATTACCAAAGTTTCAGAGCTCTAGCTTGATGAGAAGTTGGTTAAATTAACGATCAGAAATTTGATGACACATTGATACACACACCAAGTGAAATACATAAAAACGTTTTAAAATGCCTTTTGGACAATAAAAATTACTTGTATATTTCTATGGAATGATTAATATATCATTTCTAGGAACTATTAATAATATGAAAAGATATATATTAAAAAAAAACAATGAGTTTTAGATATGATATTCCACAAGTCTGGTATCCTTATTTAAAAAGTTCATTGCTTCTTAAATAAACCAGAGTGATATTACAAATTGTTATATCCAAAAATATTTTTGTCAAAATGGTATATCAATATAAACTTAAGATTATTTTTAATAAATATTTTCATTTAGAATCTAAAGATTTCTCAGATTGATTACCTTTGATTGCTTAAATTGACATTTCACAAGAGCAGTTAAATTACAGATAAATGTCTAAACTCTAAATTTTAACATAAGAACATGTATAAGAGTTTTTTACTAATTAGTAAAGTATTTAAATTTTAAAAATCATACTCAGCGCAAACTTGTACTGGAATCTGCTTAGCATTAACAAGTACATAAGGAGGAAATGTGATCTTGACATCAAACTTTGGAAGTTCTGAAATGGAAAAGAAATGGTTGAAAATACCATGTTTAGGAATGATTTTTCATCGAATAATTTCAACAACAAGATAATTTATATCTGATTTTAGACTGTCTTTGTAATAATGTCAAATACTCTTATTCAATCTCAGGACATATCTTTAAATAGAAATACTTAGCAATTTTCATATGAATTCGTGATGTGGTAACACAAGCTCCTGTTTAGTATACTGCTTCTTTAAAAATTTGAAATATTCCTTAAATACTTAACTATGCATACTAACATGTAAAGTTTAAAACTCATTTAACATGACAATATAGGAGACAAAAATATATGAAATGTATTTTATTCCAGAGAAAATTGATATATTTTAATGTAAAGAAGTATTATAAAATGTACTGTTATTTATTGGTCATGTTATAAAATCAGCGTTGGATCGTTTCTCTTTTCCGTATTTCTTGTTTTATGAATTTGATTCAAATTTTCTATCACCCTTATCCAAAGAAACATTGCTTAATATAACATTGCTTCGATTTAATTTTTCTCTGTAAATTAGAGTTGAATTAATTATCTGTGAATTATTACAGAATCAGCAATTTTTAGCTATCCCCAAATAATAGCAATAAATCCCTTTAATTTTTTTTTCTTTGAATGGAAATTTACTTTTCTTGTGATTTTTGATTCTTAATAATTCTAGAAAGTTAAAGAGTTTTAACATTAATGAATTGTCATATAACATGTACAT